>CAJHZI010000506.1:640000-655318 GCA_905160935.1 Enchytraeus crypticus
GACGTCCACGACGGCACCCAGGTCGTTGTGACGGCTGGAAATGAAGATAACGAAACAGCTGAACTGAGAAACAGCTCTTCCGAAATGATTGAGAAGGTCGCCAGATTTAATGATCTGAGATTTGTCGGGAAAAGTGGAAGAGGTAATAACTCTATAAAATATGTTATTAATTCATAAATTAGTTGCTTTGTTAAATATTAGAATGCATGTAAATAAATTATGAAGCTTGTGTGAAATAACTATTTAAATCCATATTATTCACTCATAATGATTTTTAGGCCCATATACGTGTATATTAAATATTACTTAGATAGCAAAATAAAAATAGACCATAAAACATCATCACCATTTTCCCTTGATCCCAGTTTAGTTAGGATCGGGAGAAGAATAGACTTTCACTTTTCCATTCGTTTTTGGAAACCTTGTAGCAATTTCTGGACCTTAAAGTTGGGGTCAGAAAGGGCGCTCACCAGTCACCAACTTTCTGACATTTGTTTGGATCTTAGTGCCTCATAAACCATAAAACATATTTAATGTAATTACTAATTAATAAAGATCGATAAGCATTTCCTTTCGATATTTGAAGGTTATCTTCATGCAATTTCAACTATAGTTTGAATATTATCAGTATGGATTTCTCTAATATTTGTAGTATTACTATGAATACTAATATCTGTAATATTCATTTGATCTGTAATTTGAATCGGTGTTCGTCTGTCTATCACGTTAGCGTCATCCCGTTGACATCATCCTTGTATGTAGAAACGGATTTAAACCTTTACTATGTCTATATATAATTACCATTTATTCAACGCTTTTCTATTCCGGTTGTATTATAGAATGAAGTCATGTGGTCCTATATCACTACAATTGCATATAAGTTTAGTATAAACTGTATTTTCCAGAGAAACGTAATAATTATACTCGTCAATTATTTTGGTGTTCGACTGACTTATTGATCATAAATTGGCTGATTAATAATGTATAGAAAAGAATGTTTTATTGCAACGAAAACCTAACATAACTGACAAAAAATCATTTAGCGGTAACTCTGTTATTTCTCTAAAATCAGATCTGTTCAAGCTCCTCATTCAGGCTAGATACACTGCAGTTCTGTCGCAACGCAAGCAATTATTCGTAGGTTATTACTAATATTAATTGTTAGCAGAGTCGAAAACTAGTCAACAGTTGGCCTGGATTTGACAATCGCGCTTCGTAATATGATATAACCATTTCGATTCTCTGAAGTAGACCGAACAAGTTGATTTTCAAAATCGTAGATGAATTTCCCAATTACTGACAAATAAATTTATGTAACAGTAACAGTTTTACTAAGGTCGATTGAAAGGTGTTTGTGATTTTTAACCGAATCAATTGATTGGAATTTCTGATAGAGAGGGGCACGTGCAACGCTCCTAAATAAAATAATGTTCCATTGTTTTGTTAACGAATATGATGCGCCAACGTTTGTTTATGATCTTTATGATCTTATCATCTACTTGTTAAACTCCATCACGCTTTATTGAGTTAATTTTTCGTAAGATAAGGAAAATTAGTAATTTTTATAATCATAAATTCTTCAAATCAATCCTTTCGCCAGAGAGGAGGATTTTGGGGATAAAACCTTTACTGATACTGTTCCCCCCAAATATCTAATCTTCCTGGCTGGATACGCTGTGTCAAATAGCGTTACTTTCATTATTAGCTCTTGTCTGGCGTGGGCGATATGATAATTAAAATGCTATAGTAATTATGTCTATCTCCATGATTTTTACCGTTTCTCTTTTCGTCTTTATCCTATGTAATAAAAAGCTTCGTCTGTATATCTGTCTGTCGGTCTGTGTTTCTTGGTAATTCCATCCGTCAGTTACAACATTCTGAGCGAAAATCTTCAGGCAACAGCCGTGATAGTAACAGCGGTAAAGAGCTGGTCTCGATATTCTGTTGTTGCGGATGTCAAATTTTACTCAAGTTAATTTTTAAACCTTTTTATTGTTTAGTTTAGATTATTTTAGTTCGTTTACGTTTTTCAATCGTTACTGTTATTGTCTAACTTTAAAGTTAGCTTTATGTCTATTGTTAGGGTTAGTGTTAGGTGAGGGCTTAAGGCCCAGGGTTTGATGCTTGTGTTAGATCTTAGATTTACAGTTTTAATGTTACATTTGATTTTGGGTAAGGCTTAGTGCTATTTTAATTAACTGTTGTGCTAGCTTACATGTCAGTTTACAGGTTCTACAGATAGATTACTATGTGTAGGCTGTTAATTGTGTTGGTTTATTCGCTAAAAGGTTGCATTTAGTTAGGCTAATTGATGAAAATTTAGAGTTCGAGGTGAAACGTATAAATTCCCAATTGTGTTTGTTTGAGTAGTTGTTTCAATTTCAAAGCATGTCCACTGTAGCCTTTATATTACTTTCAATAAAAAAGCTAATGTTAACGTCAGTTTCCTCACTCGAAAGCGATATCAGTGACGGACGAGATTAGGATTTAAACCCCGCACATGCTGATCTGGGGTCGAGTATTTTACCCTTATCGCCACTGGCTCCAGTCAAATCCATAGGCTCATACCCAGCTATAATTATAGTTATCTAACCTGGTGAAAATGTCGTTGAGATATTCAAGAATACATGTAAATTAGAAGCGAACCTATGGAGCAGCGAATTTATAGTGTATCAAATTTTAATTGATTGATTTGAATGACTCGCACTGCGCATTAAAGGCATAAGAATATCTTGAAAACTTGTAAAAACGATAATATAATATACGATATATCGTAATTTTCGCATCGAAATTAATAATAAAATTTGGAAATTAATAATTAAAAATAAAATGAACAAACTGAATCAACTGAACGATGGTTATCCTGATCAGCCTTTCCTAATTTACGAACAGTTTTATCGGCGATTGAAAGTTATTCTCTTCCACTTTTCCTATCCACCTAATGTCGTGACCTGAGACCAACACGTAAACCTCCATTCATCTAGTACCCTTCATCGGGCTGACTACCCGGATTTTGGCTCGCACGGTTTATGGACCCCCACTCTCCTCATCGGCTTTGATTTGGTGTCGCAGTGCTCAATGTTGTCATGGACAACAGTAACACTCTAATCGTATTATTGTTGGTTCTCATTGCAGGCAAGCACTTCCACGTCGTGATCTCCGTGAGAACTCATCCACCTCAAGTGGCTGTCATACAGAACGCCATCAAGGTCACCACTGATGGACCCCGAGAGCCTCGCAGTAAAAACAGTGAGTTCATGATTATACTAGAACTCGCTTCTATTTCATGTATCATACACATGTTCTCACACACGTATTTCATGTATCTCATACACACGTATTTGATGTAGGCCTATCTCATACACACGTATTTGATGTAGGCCTATCTCATATACACATATTTTATGTATCTCATACATGCGTACAGGATGATTGTACTAGAATTCGATTCGACAGTATTTTACGTAACTCATATTTACGTATTTCATGAAGAAAAAATGTTACTATTGTCCCATTAATGTCATTAGTAAGTTAACTAAAAGTAATACTTGCAAATTTTCATCGATCGATTGCCAACTTAAGGAAGCTTAAAGGCGAAATTAGTAAAGAATTGATTTTTTCTCATTAAAATAGATTGCTCTAATATCATACTTTTCGCTAAATTTGTTTATCACTTAGACGCTATATATTATGAAATGATAATAATAATAAATAAAAAATAATAATAATTAAAATAATAATGACAACAATAATAATAATAATAAAAGTAATAGTAATATTAAATGTTTAGTAAAATTAATAATAGCAATAGGTCTAAGTGAAGATGATTTGGGTGTACTCAGTTTCTATAAAAATGTTCAACATATGTTTCAAATTTACAAATTCTCAATTGGCCCATACTCATTTACAAGACACTCTTATTATTGCAATATATGCTTCAAGAAAATCGCACTTTTTAAGTGTGTATTCTTCAACAATGATACTAAACACTTGGGCTGCGCCGGTGGCTTGTCGGCTTGTTGCTCGACACCGGCTCTGTAGGTGCAGGGTTCAAGTCAAGTGATCTCCCCCGTCTCAAACATGCTAACAAGCAAGAAACTAACGTTAAATTTGGTTTTAGTTTTACTTGGCTTCTATGAATGATAATATAATTAACGTAAGCGTAAATATCCTAGCAGAGGATAACGCTACGGCCTCGATTATAATTATCAATTCAGATATGTAACAATATAAAATATATAATATATATAAAATATATAAAATATATAAAATATAAATATATAATATATATATAAAATATATAATAAAATATATACAGATATGCAACAATATAAAACCATAATTGTAGAAATAAGATGATATAGATTATTATTAAGATAAGATTATTATTGAGATACAATTTTAATAAAAATAACGTGCCAGATAAATGTGAATTATAATAATCAAATCTTTGGTTACAAAGAACAGGAATCACAGCGAGAAATTAATAATTTAAAACCTAGAATTGGATTTTTAAAATCATATATATATATATATATATATATATATATATATATATATATATATACGACGATACGTGTCAGCGCTCGTGTGATATACGGACTTCTAGACAATTATCATGCTATATATAAAGGTGTCTATGTGTGATCGCATGTAAGACTGTAGCGAATTATGTGAAATCATAATTAATTTCTATTGTCTTTTTAACAGTATCTCTAAACTCTGTTTCCCCTGGAGCTATAAGCATCTAGATTTGGCAAAGCATTGGTAAAGCATTAATATGCAAAATCTATATATGTACATACATGTATGTTCTTTACAAGCAGATTATGCAAATATATCATTCCACATAGTACATTTAAGCAAATATTCTAGATATTATATATGTAACACTTATTTCTTTTAATTTGTCATTATATTTCAATAAATATTTAAATAGACAGTGTTACATTGTTTTAAAAAATTGATTATTGATTAAGGTTGGTAAAAATGTAATTACGAATTTTTGATGCTACTTTATCGTTCTTCATAGCAGTTCCTTGATAATTATAATTCATTGAGAATGGCTAATAGAAACTCAATTAATTAGGATTTGATAAACATGGGCCTGACTGTGCTTGTATGCAAAAGTAGTAGGAATACATTTAATTCATTTTGCACCTGTTTCGTTTATATAAAGGCGTACAACTGCTCTACCTGCAGTGAATTTGATAAATATATTGAAGTACAAGTGCTTTCTTAGCCAAGGCAATTTCTGACAGTTTTAAAATCTTCTCTTTTTCATGTCACATAACATTATTCAACTAGAACATACTTGAGCTTTCTCAATTTTGTCTTATAACATTATCTGACGGTAAGCTTTCTAATCGGCAGATAATTATTTGATCGGCTATTAGTAGATGACAATCATACAACTTCCGGATTAAAGTCCCACTTTCTCTGCAAGAATCCACAAAAAACATTTTCAAGCTAAATTGAAAAGCTGCATTGAAAATATGCAAGAAACAATAAAGGTATTTCTAAATAGCTATGAGCACTGATTCGTCCAAAATTGAAAACAGTAATTTCGTATAACTCTACTATGAGATACCGAACCTCTGCATGCTAAGCTCTACTATGATATACAGAACCGCTTCATCTTAAGCTCTACTATGAGATACCGCACAGCTTCATTTTAATCTCTACAATGAGATACCGAACCGCATCATTCTAAGCTCTATACCGAACCGCTTCATTCTAAGCTCTACTATGAAATACCCAACCGTTCATTCTTAACTCTACTATGAGATACCGTACCGCTGTATTCTAAGCCCTACTACGAGATGTCGAACCGCTCCATTCTAAGCTCTACTATGAGATACCGAACCGCTCCATTCTAAGCTCTACTATGAGATACCGTACCGATTCATTCTAAGCTCTACTACGAGATACCGAACCGCTTCATTCTAAGCTCTACTATGAGATACCGAACCGCATCATTCTAAGCTGTACTCTGATATACCGAAACACTTCATTCTAAGCTCTATATGAGAAACCGAACCATTTCATTCTTAACTCTACTATGAGATACCGTTCCGCTGTATTCTAAGCTCAACTATGAGATACCGAATCTCTTCTTTCTAAGCTCTACTATGCGATACCGACCACTGTACTCTAAACTCTACTATGAGATATAAAATCTCTTCATTCTAAGCTCTACAACGAGAGACCAAACCGCCTCATTCTAAGCTCTACTATGAGATACCGAACCTCTTCATCGTAATCAAATTATATTCTGTTCTCTAGAGTTCTGAATTTAGAACGATATTTATGTTCTATAAATCCAATGAGAATCCATTGAGTTTATAACAAATCTAAAAACGTACAATATTGTTTCTCTGATATTCAAAACACGATAAAATTATAGCTAAGACTTCAGGCAAAAATTCTAGGTTAAATGTAAAATACGAAATGAAATCTGAATTTATATTTAAAAAATCTATGTAGTAGTTGAAAATATGTCTATAAAAAATATAAATTATTTCTCGAAGGCTCTATTATATTTCAAAGAATCTCGTGTGAAATGACCATAAGTTTTGAAATAATTCCAGCTGTTTAAATCCACTCGATGGTTTTAGAAATAATCTTTAAGATGATGGTTCAAAATTAGTTTTTGCAAATACTGCCAAGTAAAATAAAGCCTATTGGAGAAATGGTGGCTTTCTTGATTAATTGAGCTCCAATGGTAGCAATATAATATTATATCAATGTCATTTCAAATGGGCCTGGTGTGTCTCTCTTTACTTCCTCAGTAGTAGATTCAACAGTATTCAAGTTTGTCTGTCAGATAAATTTTTTGCCTGTGCACATTTCCATTGCAATCTAAAAACTTAAAAAAATCAAAAATTGGTGGAGGCCTAATTGGTAAAGCCTTTTGATAAACTTTTAACACAAACTACCATAGGCCTACTGATGCAGGCTCGTATTAACGTGATATATATCTTCTCCGCTTGTATCAATTTAATTAAATAATAGTACAAATCACGCCTTTGCATCATTTTTTGTTATTATTTATAAGCTGGTTTTACATTCCGAGAAGCTTAGAAACGATCAGCTCCCCCGCACCGTTGCTTGATCTCAAATTCTTCTACTGTCACGAATAGAAGTAGGATGAATTTTCTCTTCTAACAACGCTCTTTTCTCCGTCTATGAGCTGAACTAGTAGCAATATCGGTTAGGTGTTCGGCTGCGGATCAGTTGGTTCGAATCCACTACAGGGCCCAAATCCAATTCTGTATGTAAACTTGTACACTTCGGCCTAATTTCACTTTTCAATTAATCACTCTTTTATCTCCTACATTGAGGAATCCATTATTACATTACAATAATCTCTCTCTCTTAGTGCAATGACTACTGGCAGGTCCATGATATAGGCTATTATGGTATTACAAAATATCGGACGAATAATAAAGAACCATATTTAAGTATAAAACGTACAATACACAAATCAATCTTAAGCGACGCTTCCAATATAATAAATTAATGCTTTACAAGATACTTCATAACCCGCGCCTTATAAAGTATTGTGTCCAATGTTGATAAACTTGGTACAAAGAAAACCTCAGTGACACTAATGTACTTGGAGAAACTAATGAAATTATTTACAGATAAAAAGGATTAGAAAGAAATCTTTACAGATAAAGAATTAATCTGAACGGAAATATTTCTTATGAAGTTAGTATTCCTAAATTTTACTTCTAATATCCTTTTTCTCTTATGCAATTTTTGCTGTGTTTTTATAAATTGATTATTGACATTGGAATTTACGCTGATTTATCAACGATTTTGTGCACAAAAACTAACTTTATTTTACGTTAATTTTGGATTCTTTGAGTGTTGAGAAATTTCGTGTGGGTGTAAGTACCGCTCCCTATTGCGTAAGCCTTCGTCCAGTAATTAATTTGGCCATATCAATATTCCGCCATTTAAAAACTGTAAAATGGCCTTTGTTTGAGAAAAGTATTGTTTCTGAGCGTTTGTTTGTTGCCTCGCAGTGGCCTTGAAAAACAATATATAAATAAATAAGTAAATTATAACATATGTTTATTCTTTAATAAATTCCAATAAATTATAATATAATGTATTATTTAACTAGGACTTTCAAATGAAGATACGTCTTCGTGATGGTACAATAATAATTACGTATCGAGCAGATTCGTAATAAATTTTTATAGATATCTAGATCATAATGTGAATTTTGATCGAAGCGGATTTTGCGTGGCTCTATCATTTGTATTTTGCGTTGTGTGTCACCCACACTCTTCACTGATCTCTGATAAGCTTTTGAAGAATAAAAAACATTATTTTACCACTCCTACACGATAACTACTATGTTATCAGTATCTTATTTTCCGACTATCACTAATGGAGACTTGCTTCGTTTCATAATTTGGGGCGCAAACAATTTTCAATCAAAATAACTTTTTCTGTAATAACCTTAGAACATATCAGAAATATAATTTTTCGGTATAATGGCTTATTGACATTTCGAAACTAAATAATGACCACATTTCTAGTGTACACCCCTCTCCCCCCCCCCCTGCTCTGCTTAGAGCTGCCTGATTGAATAATAATTTTACTTATGCATGACATATGATCTTCTTTAATCAACAAAGAATCATAACAATGTGCGAAATATCTTGTCTCTAAATTGTGAAAATCAAAACTTTGAAGCAGCAGAATGTAAGAAATATTGATACTTAATGACAAACTTTGGATACAATACCCTGTTCTCTAATACTGCTCCTCGGTTAGCCTTGTAAAAATCACACAGTCTGTGTGGCATAAATAAACTGTAATTATATTATGGCATAGATTCAATGAATAGATAGGCCTACTAGAAAAGTTTCTTAATATACATTTTATTGACTTCATTTTTTGGCTATTTTCAATAGCAAATTTCACATCAGTTGTTGTCGAGAAATTACATTGTCCACATGTCAACATCTAAACGAAAAAATGAGAAAAACTTAATTATTTTGTGAACTAAATTTAATGAATTTAATGAAAAGCCACGGATTTTATCAGTTCAGGCATTAATCAAACTCTACTAATAGTTTTCTTCACCTATAAATCTAGGCTTTGATTCAATGATCTTGATTGATCTAGGATTTCGCCCGTGGAATGTTGGCAAGTTGTTCGACAACGGTTCAGTAGGTGTAGTATTCAAATCTAGTGCTCTCCCCTCACTGATATGCTATCGAGTAGGAATTGACGTTAAACTTATATGATATTCCTTTTCATTCTTCGACATCTTCATTAGTTAACATACTTTCATATATCGGCGTGACTCAATTCCAATGCGTCGAAACCATACTCGGATAACTCTATAAAACATACTCTTATAACCGGATAGTTTTAAATCATGAAATTTTCAGATTTTAATAAGCGCTAAAAGCAGGATTAGCTAGTTTGACGGAACGAATTACTAATGGTTAAAAATGTAAGATTAGAGCAATAATTGGAAAGAGATTATAGCAGCATTTCGATAAATAACTTGGCGATTTTTTAAACCATTTTTACGTTTTTCGTGTTTGATGAGTATTCAAGATTTTTTAAATTTATTTTACCATAAAACATCTAATGCTACTGTAAACAAAGATAAGGTTTCACTTCACTCCTTTTAAAGTCATTTTGTATCGTCTAAAAAGCTATGTAATAATATGTAGTTCTCTACACATACGCCTACCTATTGGCTAAGATTTCTTGAAGACAGCAGTTTCGTTATTCAGTGATTATTGATCAATATTGTAGGCCATTATACCGAGCTGAAGCTCAGTCAGTAGACCAGTAAAGTAATCGTATCGCAATTTACAATAATTGAATAATTTATTTCTGATATTTATGCGTACAAAACTCGAATTATAAAAAAATCCTGTCTTTAGATTTTTGAGTGCATAACCATGGAATTCTAATTGAAAAATTCTTGACTTAGATTTTTTATCTACATGTAGACTATGTAGTGCACTGAATGGGCGCTGATTCATTAAACAGTTATGTTGTTGGAGTGTCGTTGATGATTGAGCTGTGGGCCTATAAATTTGTACACACTCATTCAGAAATAATTCATTTTCTCACGGGTTTCTTTAACAAAAATCCCGGTCGATAGACCTATATGAGGTTGAAGTACGCATGAGTAATTCATCTATCTGCGGCGAAGTCTTCAGTTAAAAATTTGACATTCTGTAAATATGGCTTTTGTAAACTACAAAGAAAAATTAACAGCATATTTTGCACATTTTGACAACAGCCAAATTGGTTATAATAATATTGGGAGGAAGCGTAACAAATGAAAAATGTTTTTTTATTAATCTGGTGGTGTCATTTTGAATTGTTGTTTATGTATTTAACATTATGCTATTATTGGTAATGTATAATATGCATGTACATACATGCATATGGTAATGTGTAATATGTAGGCCTATATATGTACTGCTTATAATATTAATCAATCAATCAATCAATCAAAAAGAATTTAACATCCGGTTTCTCGCCATAAGGCTATGTCAAGGACGTCTCTTGCAGACTATGTAGCAACAGACTACACATGTGCACGTTGACGTCAAAGTATACAAAGTCCACAATAGGAACTGGCTATTATTTGGAAACTTTGCGAAAATTTAAAAGGACTAAAATTCATCGAAATAAACTATAATTATGTAAAGCTTTTAAAATTTAATATCACTAAAATAGATGAGAGTTATTCAATGTATTGGATGTCCACTATATAAGATCAACTTCGTTTAAATGTTTTAATATTAAACTTTCGACTGTAGGTCTACTGTATAAATATCAGTATCTATGAAGCCTAATGATGTATACAGTGTATAATAGCCTTTAATTTTTTTATTTTATTCCCATAAAACATCACCGAAACTGCGCAAAAATTGTCATTTGATCTGAAACATATTTATTGCACTAAAATGCATATTTATATCAAAAGATCAATTGTACTTTAATATTCTAAAATTGTTTCCTACAAGCCAATGCTATTTTGCATTTAATTTATTTATAAGTCTCTCTCTTTGCATGATCACTCTGATTATCTGTTTTGATTGATATCTGTATGTAATAATAATAATAATAATAATAATAATAATAATAATAATATGGCAGCGCCTATCTATTGCACTTAAGCGTTTTAATGCTGTATGCGTTCGTGGCGAATGCGGCCTCCCAGAGCGTAGAGGGACTATTTTAAATATTTTTCATCTTTCTTTTAATTAAATAAAGTCTTTTTTAATCTTATATTTTAGCCCAGGGCCTTATACAGCCTAGGGAAATAAAAAATAAAAAAATAAAATAATAATAATAATAATAACGTTTTAACGTCCATTAAAGAGATTAATGTAGATGATGATGTTGATGACTAATGTATTCCGTTAATGTAGATTTTATCCATGTGGACATGGTTAACAAACTGGAAATTGTGTTCTAAAGAAATAGAATAGCACAGGCGACTTGAAGGGACACCGACCGTTAGAGTTGACTTAAAGCTTGTGCAGTGTATGGTGCCCCAGTGTGCACACTAGAATCAAACTGTCTTCTCGTCGTGTTTACATGTATATTCAAATTTTAAAGTAAATAGGATCAAACCAATTTTGAAAGAAGCATGTGAATCATTGTTGCTTGACTTAATAGGGACTTAAGACTTTTTTATTCTTTCGTGTAATTCTGTTGAATCCGTGATGCATATGGTTTGATTTTATTGCCATTTTAGTAAATGCTCATAATAGGAATTTTTATGCGCAGCTATCAAATTGTCAAAAAGGGAAAATTGATTGTCAGTTTTTATTCAAAGCAAAGTTAAGACTTAGGAATAATAATACTAATAATAATGGTAATAATAGTAACAATAATAATGACAGCAGTAATAATAATAATAAACATAGTAATTATAATAATAATAATAATAATAGTAATAATAATCATAATCATCGTAATGATAATAATCATACTAATAATACTAGTACTACTGCTAGTACTAATAAAAATACTACTACTACAATTACTACTACTAATAATAATAACAATAAAATTTAAAATAATAATAATAATAATAATAATTAATATTAATCATCATCATCATCATACTACTGCTGTTGCTACTGCTACAGTTGCTACTGCTACTACTGATAGAGGTGTTTTCCGCCATAAAGGTTTAAACACACATTATAGTGAAAAATCATCTATGATGATATCTATAACTGTTAGTAGCCAATCACATGCTTAACTCTTAGGAAATTGAGTCAGTTATCCATGTTACCAGTCCATGAACGTCCGAGGTTTTACACTCTGATCAGTTCTACCGGGGATTGAAACCTGGACCTCCAGGAACAGCCATTAAAAAATTAATGAAGTTACATGACGCGCTTACACACTGAGCTATTCAGACGTTCTATATTTTGAGTATACAACTTCAGCTTCGATGTGAACGACTCCGGTTAACCCTCTTAGACATCATCCTTGGATGAGGAAACGGACGTTAAACCTTGAATTATAATAATAATAATAATAATAATAATAATAACAATAATAATAACAATAACAGTAATAGTAGTAATAATAATAATAATAATAACAATAATAATAGTAATAATAATATTAATAATAATAATAATAATTATTATTATTATTATATTGTTGAGTATCTTACCGACATCGCCACTGGCTGGAGCCAGTGGCGATGACGGTAAGATACTCAACCGCGGATCAGTTTGTTTCAGGGTTAAAAAAAACTTCAAATCCTGGGCTCGCCCGTCACTGACATCGCTTTCGTGTGAGGAAACGGATGTTAACCTTAGCTTTACACGTTTTTACAGACTGGCCCAAAATTATACCCATAAGAAAAATTTAAATTATTTTAACTGTTTCAGATTTCAATTAGAATTTATTTTAAAAAGTATAGGAGGAGTGTCTGAATATTCTAACCTGGTATTCTTAAAATGCTAAATTATGTAAGCGCCCATCTATGCTTGACTTTTAAAAAATATACTAATGTCGTTGTAAAGAGTTAATGCGGGTATTAAACTACGTATAAATTCTATTTTTCATGAGTAGCCCAATTTTAAACTATTTGAAGATTGCAAAGGAAGGAAATTTAGCAAAAAATTGTTTTCTAAATTTCTGCTAATGCTCGATGAGATTTCCGGTAACCCTTTGCGACATGTTTGTCAAACGACAAGTTGAAAACATAGCGTCTTGATAGTTCCTCGTTCAGTAAGGAAATCAGTTCATAGCTAATAATAATACTGAATTCAAATCCTGCTATCTCTTATATAGAAAATTATATTATATCTCTATACAACGACATTAGTATATTTTCTAAAGTCAAGCATAGATGGGCGCTTACATAATTTAGCATACTACATCGACACTGGCTCCAGCCAGTGGCGATGTAGGTCTACGTATATGAGTTATGTTGCGTCTAAATCTACATATCAAATATATAAGAAATATATAAAAATATATAATATATGAGTGAATATGTAAATAAAAATTGATTAAAACTGAGACTCAAATAAAAAATTCACAGAAGCCTACAAAAAGTATAATTTATATTTGTTCTTATAAAATTTATTTATTTTGTTACGATTTTTCAATCATTGTAACGTAACATTAAGGACAAAATATAAATTAGTGAATTTTAAATTAATAAATATATATATTTTAAATTAAATAATATATATTTAAATTCTAATTACAGTCTAATATAATTTTTTCAATTGTCACAATTAAATACATAAAAACATAGATTGCAGTAAATGCTAACATTCGGTGCATTATTTGTTAGAATCGTCGAGAAGCGAAGGCGGTGATCACCTGCATGGCTCAGGGAACGAGGGACATCACATGATCTCTAGTATTTCCTCTTCGGAATTGAGGAGAAGAAAAACATCCGGCAGCAGCAACAACAATAACAGACTGTCTTCACAACATCAGCGTCAGCGAAATGTCAATACAAGTGATTTCGATGAAATGGAGTTCAACTCATTTGTGAATATTGGATCACTCGATTCAAAGACAAATCTTAGTCCAAGTAAATATAGCAACCAGGATTGCGATGAGAAAGAAGAAAAAACCGCAGAAGATCTACTTGATGCTAATTCTTCATATGGTCTAGGTAGTCAGTCGCGTTCTCTTTTGTCGCACGAAAACAAGCCGAAGGGTGAAATTGTGGACAATGTCAATGACATTAAAAAAGATCTGAAGCTCTTGTCTACTTCCTGCCTCAGTTCCACGCTGGTTGAACTTCCGGTTATACGATCTCCAGAACTCATGGATACCAATAGGGCGTCTTTTGAACCATCTTCAAAAGATGAAGAGATGAAAGAAACTTCAGAGATGACGGAAATGCTACCAGCAGCTCTGACGTGTGATGTTTATTCGTCTACGGAAAAGTTTGAACCTGCGGCAGGTAATTAAATGAGACTAACTTTCTGTATGCACAAAATAGCTTAAGACTCTATTTAAGCAATTTTACAGGTATAGTTACTTCCAATGCAGGCTAAAATTAATCTATTTATCAAATCTATTCTAATATCTTTCACTTATATTATATATTATTTTATGACAATATAATATATTTTCTCTCTCTCTAATTTTGTATTTCTATGTCTATTGTTTGTTGTCTATTGTTTCGGTCTTTGTACGACACCTGTTAATTTTCTTAGTTGTCAAATTTGACGAATAAAAGATCTTCATTGTTTGGCAGGTTGTATATCGTATTTCCCGCTTCTCATTTAAAATCAACAGCATACTTTATTTTCAGTTTTAATGTGCTAAACAGCTCTATTTCATACATCCGTAATTGCATGGACCAAACGGATTGTAAATGAAAAGCACTTCATGAATCTATTCAAAATGCAATTATTATTTACGAAACTAAATGCATTCTTTGAGATACTATCATACATAGGCTGAGATATCGTACTCGTAGTAATTGTAGAAATAGCTTTATACATGTATGTCTAGCATTTAAATGTTTTACACCTTGTTCTAATCAGGGCAGACTTCAACGTTCAAACACTGGAAGAAAACTCGAGTTCAGAAGTTTACAGAAATGAGCAAAGCTACAAACGACATCATGGAATATGATGAGAGTGTACGATATAAACCAGGGGAGGCAGATCACGTTGAAGCGAGCAACGACCTCTGTGTAACCTCAAAGAGTGGCAGATGTTCAGTCGGTGAAAATCGTTCACAGGACGTGCACAAAGTCAGCCGTATAGCAGAAGCGCACAAAGTTAATCGTACACCAGAAGTGCACAAAGTCAACCG
>CAJHZI010000507.1:0-120000 GCA_905160935.1 Enchytraeus crypticus
AATTCTTCCGCCCTCCATAAAATCACTCCAGAGATCAGAAGTTAATCTCATCACGAGAGGCATGTTCCGTAACTAAAGCAAATGTCTACATTGTCTTCCTCAATTCTTGCTTTTTTGCCTCTTGCGACACGTGCAGTTAACGGTTGATTGCCTCATCCGTGTCCTGCACTCAATACAATAATAAAAATAAAAATAAATAAATAAATATATATATATATATATTTATATGTATATATATACTTATAAATACAAACATGTATACTAATATACATACATACATACATACATACATGCATACATACATATATACATACATACATACATACATACATACATACGTAATAATAATGGTTCAACGTCCGTTTCCTCATACAAGGATGATGTCAGATGACATGATGACATACATACATACATGCATGCATGCATACATGCATGCATGCATACATACATACATACATAAATACATACATACATACATACATACATACATACATACATACATACAGTACATACACACATTCAAATACATGTAAATACATACATACGTTCATACCCACAAACATACATTCATACATTCATACATACATACATTCATGCATACATGCGTGTGTACTTGTGTGTGTATGTGCGTTTGTGTTTGCGTATGTGTGTATTTGTGTTTGTATGTTTGTGTGTCTGAGCGTGATATAGAATATTATGCCAGTAGATTGAAACATGGTAAGGTATTGAGCAGTCTCGCTTCTCAGCCACTCTCTTTCTCTCTCTCTCACAGATTTGAACGCAGCTCAGAATCCCTCTAAGATTTGCCTCTTAGGTCTTTATCACGTGGTTTGGTCACGTGATCTGTGTAGCGACAGTAAAACTGTTTCCGGTGAATTGACTTAGACTGCAAACAGTCCTCAATCCCCACCCTCCTCTCTTGCCAGTCCCGATCGTTCCAGCATTTTACTTCAACCCTGAGAGACAAACCCTCCAAGTGATCCTTGGCTTATATTTGACACCCTCAACAACATGCATTTCTTATCAGGTGATCTTTTGGCTTAACAACATATTATTCTAAAGTGAGCAAATGTAAGTAGTACTGCAATTATTATATGTACTGCAATTACTGCAAGTACTGTAAGTAATGTAAGTACTGTAAGTACTTCAAGTACTGTGCGTATTGCACGTACTGCAAGTACTGTATGTACTGCAAGTACTGTATGTACTGCAAGTACTTAAAATACGGCAAGTTCTTCACGTACTTCAATTGCTAAAAGTACTACACTTACTAAAAGTACTACACTTACTGTACGTTCTTCAAATACTGCAGCTACTGAAAGTACTGTAAGTACTATATGTGCTGTTAGTACTGCAAGTACTTCAATTACTGTAAGCAATGAAAGAACTGTAAGTACTCTAAGGGTATAAAATACTGCAAGTACTATAAGTACTCTAAATACTGTAGATATTCCAAATACTGTAGTCAGTACTCGTCGCTTAATACTTAAAACTAAAAATATTTCATTTCCAAATCCATGGATGAAAAAACTGCATCTATCCTGGTGCTCACACTTGATCATTAAAGTTAAAACATAGGCCTATTAAAAATGTGACAAATTTCATTGAGGACTGGATACAAAAGTTTACCAATAGAGGAACTACAACTAGGCATGATTTAATAGAAAGAGGAATTGTAACGAAGAATGATTTTGTGCAAAGAGGAATGACTTAGTGCAAAGAGCATTTATTTAGTGGAAAGAAGAATAACTTAATGGAACGACGAATGATTTTGCTAAAAGAGGGCGCATATGTTTATTCATAATCATAGTAAGCTTCCAGATTAGTCTTCTAATGCTTTTCAAGACTTGAATGCGCTATCCGGAAGTCCTTAACTTGTCACGGGAGTGGGTTTGTATCAGTCCAGCTACCTCTTCTCCAGTGGATCTTCTTATTGCTATGACGAGAAAACCATAGGATAGAAATATATGGATGAGTTACTTGCCATGGACCTGCCAATAGGCAGTATACGGAGAGAGAAACAGCGATAGAGAGAGAGAGAGAGAGAGAGAAGAGGGATTTGTATGAATGCAGTACCACATTCAGCGTACACACGGACAAAATAAGCTTAAATACGTTCGTAGGTTTAAAGGCAAATTAATAAATGGCCATTGTATTAAAAATAGTCCAATGGACTTATGTAGCACAGCATTGAGCAAAAGTTCCGGAAGCAAGGTTCTCGCAACCACAGAGCTTAGCATCTTGTTAGAATTCTTTTTAGTGGCAAATATCAACTTGGACAGTTTCACATCAAAGGAATTATTCAAATCTTACTTGCAAATTATCACACAATAGGAGCATAAATGACGGTGTGACCAGCTTTGATGCTACCAAAGATTACTGCAAAAACCGTAATAAAAGTGTATGTGTAGCCTACATTCATGAAGCATTGTTCTACAGAAGTACCACGTTGCTTACAGTCATCTTTACAGCATTTTAGTTCTTAGTCTAAAATTAATTATGCAAGTACACAGCTTGTAGCGTCAATAGTGTTCGCTGTTGTCATTGATGACTGTTGCACTTTAATTGCTATGCTATGTCTGTTATGTTATGCAGCATACCGGGTGAAATGATTTTCACAATTTTAAAAACAATCCTTCAAGATAACGGTAATATTCTTGAATGCCATTAGGAAGCATGACTCAGTGATACATCATCGTCTATTATCGTCTTGGCATAATTTTATCCTCGTTAGAATGCATGCATAAAATATGCATCAGTTCTGTATGAAGACGTCATTCTGATTCTCAGAGTGGCTCCTTAATGGGCAGTTAGTGACTCGATAGCATATACGCCACTATACACTAACAAGAGGTGAAGAGTTCTTTTCTCACCTCTCCTAACTTAAGAAATGCAAACGACCGTAAATATCGAATAATACTAGTAGAATTCAAAAACCCGGCATAGAATTCAAATCTCGAAGGAGACAGTTTTATATAGAAATTCATCCAGAAAGCTCATATCTGTGTATCATTGATAAGATCTTAGCCGTTGGCTTATTGGAAAGTTGTTCAACAGCGAGTCAGTAGGTGCAGGGCTTAAATCCGGTTCTCTCCACGCCACTTGCACGCTATACAGCACTATACTGATTATGCACAAGTCTTTTGGTTTCCTAGATTTAGGTTTAGTTCCTCGTCTAGTAAAGTACTACTTTTTATTCCAAAATTTTTCCACTAATTTTTAATTTTTAATGCGTAAATAAAGTACTAATTTTTAATACACAAAAGAATCAGCTTCAACATTTTATTAAATTAATCCTTCGAGATTAAATTAAAAATCGAGATATTAAACTAATGTATTGAGAGTCGTCGATTTGCGAGAGGTAATTAACGTGTAATGGATGACTGCTGTAGAAGATTGCAAATGCAAATATATCACTGGTCAAAAGTGGTACCGTAAGTATTCTGTCATTTAAAGCTTCATGACGTTACCTCTACGCTATTAAGACATTCAACAAGTAAGAATACAAATCTTGAACCTTCTATTTAGCAGAACACAAGAGAGGAAGCGGTATATATATATATACATAAATCATGAATTGCATAAATGTAAGGTATGCTAATCTACGGAACAATGAATAAAGAGCATGATGAATTGGCAGGATCACGATTCTTCACGAATATAATGGTTCAGTTATATTCATTGCTTATGTGAGGGGGAACCCTGAGGAACTGCGTACTCCTAGCTCTCATTTATTTTAAGGTGCGTTCCCCTGCAAGGGACAATACTAGACACTAGGAGATTTATAAAAACATTACAGGGGTCCGAAAAATTATTACCGCTCCCATAGCTCTCAATTCCTCTCTCTTTCTATCTCTATCTATTTCTCTCTCGCTCTCTCTTTCTCGTTTCACTCCCTCTCTCTCTCTCTCACTCTCTCACCCTCTCTTTCTCGTCTCTCTCTCTCTTCCTCTCTTTCTCTCTCTCTCTCTCTCTCTCTCTCTCTCTCTCTCTCTCTCTCTCTCTCTCTGTTGAAAAATCTTTGTCTTAAAGGAGCGTCTTGGCTCTTCTACACCGCTTTGTCCTAACACGTAGCTGTACTGCAGACATTGTTCGCAGATGCTACTATATGGCTAGTCTTCCTCTTAAATTAAGGAACCGCTGATTTTGCTTTTATCGCGTCAAAAGTTATCTTTATTCTTTTCAACATGAGGTTATTTTAATTATACGGATAATTTAGCCTTATATTAAAATATTTAATTGAGAAAATGTGATTTTATGCCACATAAGAATTACACTTTCAATCGTAAGAGAATTAAGAAAGATTGTGCATGTCCCTGGTATTCCTGAAAACTAGAGATATAGCTAAGAATGTATGACAGGATTAGCCACTAAGCAGACGCTTATAAATGTCGTAAAAAACTATGACACACTAGCCTACATATTTTTGATTCAATTTAGTGAGGGTGTATCCTTAAAATGGAATCAATTTTTGATTGATGAAGAGAGAAAGCTTTAAAGAAAGCTTTGAGAGGAAGTGTGCATCTCGAGTCAGCATATCATATTGAAAATAAGTTAGGCTGGTGAAGATAAAGAACGATATATGTATATATATATATATATTTATATATATATATATATATATTTATTTATTTATTTATTTATTTTATATTTTATTTATTGCTTTATTTCAGGCGTAAAAACCCATACATGAATCTTGCACATAGAACAATGCAACAAAAACCAGAAAAGCAAATAGTCTGCACACTTCCTCTCAAAGCTTTCTTTAAAGCTTTCTCTCTTCATCAATCAAAAATTGATTCCATATATATATATATATATATATATATATATATATATATATATATATATATATATATATATATAATAGAGAAATATATTTGAGTGTACATTTATAGAATCTCGTTTTAAAAGTTGCAAACTACAAACAAGCTATTCATAAAACAAATTTTCTGCAACATAGCTGCTCTGAAATATAATTTAGAGGCTGTTTTTGAAATTGCTATACTTCAGCTAAATTTTGTCATTACCAATGATAATTTTGTAGAGGAGCGAGATATGGAATTCAGTCCATCAGGACTACAGCCGTGCCCGTGCAGTGGATAATTTGCTTCATGCAGCTAATCGTCGAGAAGTGATAACGTCATAGAGGATGGAGTAGTTGGCAATCTGTCAACTAATTACATGGATGCAAGTGGTTAAGTGCTTGGGGCAATGCTGAATAAATCACAGACACAAATAGACAGTTAAAGGTCTCTTCAAAATGAAAGTGATAGACTTTTGGGGTGCGAGCTTTTATCACTCATATTTCTGATATAATGCTATGCTGTATCAACAAAAACTAAAATTTAAATGTTGTAAGAATAACTAGGCCTACTATGTATTGGTAAATTCTCACGAGAAATCCATTGTTTCAGAGAAAATAGATTATTGGAGGGGTACAGCAGGTTTAATAGAGCTGATTATAGAGTAAAAATAATTATCTCTCACCCCTCTTTGATTTCTTGGTATGTTTCGAAATGACGCACCTCACAGTGACCTTAGACAAAATGAACTGATTCAAAATGGTACATTAGTGAGAGAGATGTGAGGCAAGGACTAAGGGTTAAAGGTTAAATTATAAAGTTAAACCCTTTTGTCCGTTTCATGTAAAGAATAGATATCAGCGACGGCTTAGCTCCGTTTTCAAACCTCTTTCCAACTCATTCGAATCCTGAAAAGTAGTAACTTAAACTGTAGGTATATAATGCATAATTAAAGATATTGAAGTGTTCTTGATTTGATTAAAGTCAAAAGTTAGAGTTATATTTTTAATTTTCCACTTTGCAAAGCCTCGACTAAAACTTATGGTAAATCCAATTATCAGATATGGTTACCTCAATTTAAAGCTATTTAGGGATATAAATAGTTTGCTTCAACAGCGAGCTTACGTAAACATTCAGATTACTGCTATATGTATAGTAACTCTTGTATTTGACATTTCGAGTAATAATTGAGTGCAGGCAGATCGGCTTCGTAAGATATTGTTATAAAGTTATTGGAGCATTAAATATAGAACAAACTGAAGCGGTCTTTGATGTGACAGCTAGATAAGTGTACGGTTTTGAAATAACTTTTCAGATTTTTTAAATTTCTGTTTACAATTGAGTCCAAATTAAAATTTTTCCCCTTATGATTCTCATTAGGCCTACTACCTGCTCAAACTCTGACTTAACAAGGAGCTTTTATTAAAATAATTATTCTAATTATAAAACTACATACAGTATATATATATATATATATATTATATATATATATATATATATATATATATATATATATATATATATATATACATGTATAAATATATTCGATATATATATGTATATATATATATAATGTACAGTGCATATCTCTCTCTTAGTGCACTGCCTACTGGCAGGTTCATGGTACATAGCGCCTCCAAATCCACATTTCCAATGCCTCCAGTTTTCTAATATCTTCCTTCCTAAGGTCCATGTTTCACATTCATACAATAGCGTGGTCCAAACCAAAGTTTTCACTATCTTTATCTTTGTGTCTTTCTTTAGACTTCTTGTTAATAGTTCTTTTCTACTACCAAAGGCCACTTTTGCTTGTGCAATCCTACTGCATATTTCTGTCTCACATTTCCCATCATCGGTTATAGTATGACCCAAATATTTGAAACTCCTTACCTGTTCCAATTTCGTACAATTTATTGTGATATTAACTTCACCTTTATTATTGGACACTCTCATAACCTTGGTCTTTTTTATATTAATCTTCATGCCATATCTTATGGCCGTATCATTCAGACTATCCATTATCTTCTGCAATCCAATCTCGCTGCCCGATACCATTCCTTGGTCATCTGCAAATCGTACATCTTGTAACAAATTCCCTCCTACTTTTATTCCTTCTTTCAAGTCTTCCATGGCTTCCTCCATCATTGCCTCAGCGGAAATGTTAAACAGCAGCGGCGAAATGCTACACCCTTGTCTTACTCCACGTCCTATTTCACCTTCTTCTGAGTATTCGTGTTGGATTTTGATTACTGCTCTTTAATTCATGTACAAGTTCAAAATTAGTCTTCTATCTCTCCAGTCAATTCATAATCTTTTTAAGACATTCATCATCGTTATCCAATCAATCCTGTCAAAGACCTTCTCGAAGTCTACAAAGCATACAAAAACGTCATTTCCATATTCTAAGCTTCTTTCGCAAAGAACCCGCATTACTCCTATTGCTTCTCTTGTGCCGCAGCCTTTCCTAAAACCAAATTGTGTCTTGCTCAGTATCATCTCTGCTTTCGACTGAGTGCGACTATTTACTATCTTTAATAAGACCTTCGATGCATGAGGTATTAATCTGATTGTTCTGTAATCCGAACACTCCACAGCATTTGCTTTTTTGGGAATTGGAATCATCACTGATTTGGTAAAGTCGTCTGGCCAAATACCTGTATTGTACACTTCCATACATACCTCCATTAACTTTTTGAGTGTTTCTCCTTCCAACATTTTCAAGAATTCTGCTGGGATTTCAACTATTCCGGCTGCCTTCCCCTTCTTCATACTGTTAATTGCAGAATAAATTTCCTCCTTCATTAAATCGGGGCTCCTTTTATCGTCTTCTATGATATTTTCTTCTTCTATTTTAAAATCCTCTTGAACTGGTTTCCCAGCCTTATCATACAATTCCTCTACATATTCTCTCCATCTTTCTTTTACTTCTTCCAGCTCTGTCTTCAATTCCCCATCTTTACCCATTATACTAATGTTCTTTGCATCTCCTTTCTTTTTCTTATCGGTTCTTGTTAATATCCTGACTTCCTGGTATAATAGATCTGACCTCCCTCTTCTATCATATTCTGCTAAATCATCACACTTTTCACTCCACCAATGATCTTTTGCTTTGTCTGTAATTCTTCTAAGTTCACTGTTTAAGCTTCTATATTTCCTTCGGCCATGACTGGTGTCAATACTTTTCCATTTCCTCCTTTCATCCATTTTGTCAAGCATCTCGCTTATGATCCAAGGTTTTTTAGCTGTATTTGCTTTAAGAAAGCCATAAACTTCTTTTGCACCTATTTTAATAGCTTCCTTTAGCTGACACCATCTTTCATTTACCCCTGTTCTTTCGTATTCCTTCATTTCCTTAACTTTTCTTTCCACTGCTTCCTGAAACTGACTTCTTTTTTCGTTCAATCCGTTTAAATTCCATCTCTTACTGCTTTTATTCTTAAGTATTTTCTTCAACTGAAGTCCTACTTTTGCCATTGTATATATGTTCAATGTATATATGTACAGTGTATATATGTCCTATACATATATATATATATATATATATATTTTATATTATATATATTACATTATATATATTATATATATTTATATATTGTATATTTATATATATAATATATATACAGTATATATATATAGGACTACATATATATATAGGATCCATAGCCTCAGTTAAACCTGAGTAGAATGAGATCTTTCCTGCTGTACGTTCAGCCAGGTATTGAAGGATTTATACAGATTACGATTTATATAGAACAGGCACTAGCGCTGTGTGACTGAGCGATAATTGAAGATTTACATGCGTCAAGAAATTCTGAACGCCTGACTGGTTTGAAAGATCGCAATCATAGTTCTCTGCCTAACCGTAAGTGAAGAGTAGTCAGTCAAGAGTAGCTTTATGAGACGGGACTGCTCTAATGACCGACTTAAGGTGTCAGCAGAAAAATTTTAGTTAAAAATCAAACTGATTTTATTGCATTGTCTTTGTTATATTACTTTTCATTTGGATATTTCGTTCAGCTTTGTCTATCTTGGTAACCGATAAACATAGCGGCACACTGGGTCAGGAAGCACAGATGCTTGTTTAAGGCCCATTTCCTCCTTCTTCTTCATGGTTATTAGTAATCTTTTCCTTTTGATGGAGCATCAATTGCAGCCGGCGCGTATTTAAGAATAACCTTCCTTCACCCTCGGATTTTTCTTTCATAACTGTCAACACTTGTCTTCCAAGTTGGTCACCCTACACAGTACTAACCGAGGCCGATGCAGCTTAACTTCGATTATTTACGCCCATCAAAAAGTGCTATAAATCCCGGTGTTTTCTTAGCTATATATTAGCTCTGAGTTTGTTTTAGATATAGCAGTCATATTACAAATAGGGCTGCTAGCGATATAAATTGCATTGGCTAACTTTTAAAAAGAGGGTAAAAGTAATGTTAACGTCAGTTTCCTCACTCGAAAGCGATGTCAGTGACGAGCGAGCCCGGGATTTGAACCCAGCACATACTGATCCGTGGTTGAATATCTTTCCGACAACGCCACTGGCTCTAGCCACACAGCTACTGGCTCCAGCCAGTGTAACTTGAGAAATTATGCGATTATTTAATCATATATTTTCACAAATGCATAATTATAATGTATGTGTTTGATCAGTGATAGTTTATGATTTGTGAAAAGTCGCACAGAAAGCATTTCAACTGATCAATCCTTTAAAGAGAATGAAAGACTACAAACAAAATCTTCTTCTTATACACAAAATTGGAATTAAGAAATACTGCTTAGAATAAATTATCTGAAAGTTCATGAAAATCATGTGTCAAAATATATTTGATAAAATATTAATAATTTTGAATATGGTTTGAAAATTTAAATCCGTTAGTTCTGGTAGTAGTCTGTTAAAATCAAATTGTATATCTTAAAAGGCATATTTTTCTTTTAATAATTTATATAGAGGAAAAAACATTGTATAAACTGAAGAATGAAATCAATCCAATAAATAGGTTTAAAAGGCATTTAAAGATCATTAAACAACCTGATGACATTTCAAGAGACGGTTTACGCTTTACAAACTGTTTCTTCACAAAATCTAAATACAAGGGCACATTTGGAATACATATAAATATATATGAGGTTCAATAAATTTTTAAATATCGATAAAATAAATCAAAGTGATTGATAATAATCATATAGTAGAGAGTAAGTAAAATATCAAACAACAGGAGCAGAAAAAGAATGTAAAAGAAGAAGATGATGATAACTATGACGTTGACGCAGAAAACTCTCACGAGATTTCCTGTAATGGTTGAAAACGAAGTTACAGATAATGATATAAAGTCAAACCAATCAAGTCGTTTAGACTTCGGCATTCGCTATCTCTCTTTTTTTCTCTCTCTCTCGTTCTCTCTCTCTCTCTCTGTTGGAAAATTTATTTCCATCACAATTTAATGTTTGCAAACTCTCTGTTCACTTTTCTATGTCAACATGTAGCAATAACGAAACCGACAAAACTTGTCAATCATTCAATTCATTGATCGATAAATCGTGAAAATAAATCGCTTAATGAAATACTCTTTAGTAAAACATTTTATCAAAAAATATCCCTGATAATGTGCTTCTTCGAGATATTTAAAAATAAACATCTCTCTCTTATTTCTCTCACTCTGTTTCTTTCTACATTCTTATCCATCATTCTCTTTTGCACACTCTCTGCCACTGCAGTAGCTTTCCTTTAAAATTTGCACTATCTCACACAGTTTAGTGTCGTGTTATTTTTCTAGTTACACAAAATCTCCGTTTTACAGCCACTGTCATCTCAAAGCAAGCATTAATTTCACAAGTAAAATGGGTACAGCTTAATTACTTTTCGAAAGCATTTGACGTCCCTGACATTGCCTTATAGCGAGGAACTGGACGTTAAATTATTTATGATATCATTAATTGCATTAGCCTTTCCATGACTTACGAATATCAATGAAATTTCTAATAATATTTTGAATCATTTACTGCACAAATGCACGCACAAAGATTAAAAGCCTAAAATGCTGCAAATGTAATTTAACGTCAGTTTCTTACCACGCTGGATACATTTAAAGACTGACCTGCTGAGATTAGTACCGAAGACATTCTGCTCACCAGAAAAGCAAGCTATCCATTAAGCCTTTCGCGCGCGGG
Source organism: Enchytraeus crypticus (assembly GCA_905160935.1). Lineage (NCBI taxonomy): Eukaryota > Metazoa > Annelida > Clitellata > Enchytraeida > Enchytraeidae > Enchytraeus > Enchytraeus crypticus. The sequence goes on from CAJHZI010000507.1 coordinate 10,974, forward strand.
AAACCCTTCCACGAAGGAACCAAGCGGGTTGTCTAGGTCAGATGGCAAGCGCCCGTACGGCATAACTTTAGTGCCTTGATGCAATGGTAAAAGTGCCGTATGAGATGTCACTGTCATTGACACTATGAAATACTCCTATCTGAATACAACTTCAGTCACTGCGGGCAAGTTGCTGATCTAGCCGCCTCTAAGAAAATGGATAAGCACCGCTATATGTCCTTAGGGTATGAAGTTGTTCCGGTGGCCATTGAAACCATGGGCACCATAAATCCCGATGGAGTTGACTTCATCAATGGCATAGGCAGGCTAATTGCAGAACTAACCGGTGATAAGCGAGAGACCACTTTTCTTTGGCAAAGGCTTTCCATAATAATAAAAAAATTTAATGCAGTCTGATCCAGCAGTTCTTTTAAGCAGCTAGATGATCTCAAGTAGACGAGCGGCGATTCAGCATGTATTGCTCGAACCGTTTTTTATCAAACCTCGAGTTCTTTACACCCGTGGTAAAATATAAAAATATAAAACAATTTATAGTAATAGTTAATAACAATAAGTTAGTAAGTTTTCGATTACCAACTCAAGCTTGATTGTCTTAATGATATCTTGTTAAGGAAGACTTGAAAACTCATTTTCATACGTTCAACTAAACGTTCAATAATTACAGTCTTTATAAATAGTTCGCTTCTATTGCGCTGTGGAGTTTTTATATTACTACGTCGTTTATTCAACCCTTAAAGCTATTTTTCAGAATCCCTTCCTATAGCTAAAGTACTGCAATGTTTCGTATCGGTTTTTTTTCTCTCACTCTCTTTCTCAATTCCGTCAATGAAAATAAGTTTATTTGCATTGATAAAAACTCAAAATATATTTAAAAAGTGTAAAATATAATTTTTAGAAAAATAAGAAAGTTACAAAAGTGATTTTGTAATTTTCCACTATGAAGCATTTCACCTGAAACGACCCTGACATCGTGTAAGCACAAAGAACCCACCCAACCGTTAAATTATCACGATACAACAAAACTTGAAGATATTCATGGGTACTGTAGCTAATAAGCACCAATGTTCTAAAAGTGTTTGACAGAAATAAATCAAGCCATCATCTCTTCAGTGTTTGATTGACAATAGATGAAGCCCTGAAGCCATAAAGCCCTGAAATACTGAAGTCCTAAAGCCCTATAGCTTGTTTACATAATATACATGACTCTGATACATGTGTTTCCACAGATAGACAGGAACACAAATCAAGTTAATCGCCGAGGGCGCCTCTCTCCACAGAGTGGGAATGTCGCAGGTTCTGGCGTCCACTATTATTATCCCGCGTCCGGAGTTTAAGCTAGATCCGCCCAGAGTCCGGTGAGAGTATGGATTCAACGGTCAGGTATGGAAGTTCGGAATCATATCCTCACACGGATAGAATATGGAGTTCCGTATTTACTAGTAGATCTGTCTATAATTTGGCGAGAAATTTTCTCCTGTGTATTTTTCATGTGTCGTTCATTTTACAAAAAGCTTAGTGAAAGCTCTACACAAATTTTAAACTTCAAAATTGAAGATGAATTAGTGATCTAAACATTTACAAATCGTAAGAATTATGTACAGGGTTTTAAATTATCAGTGTGCACTGGATACATATAAAAGAATATGAAAATTAAAATGTCCAGCATAAATAAATACAATGACATTTAAAATATGTTAATTGTCAAACTGTCTAAACGAAATGATAAACACTATCAATTCCTAAAGTTGTATTACTCGCAGCAAATAAATTCATATGTCGCAGATTACTTGGAAATACAAGAAGGATTTAAATCTACGTTATTTTCATATCCGACTACATATTTTACATTCGATTTCAGCGTCTTAAAAGTGAAAGCTGAACTCTCTAAATTACTTGTTCTCCTGCTAATTGTCAAAGAAATAGAGTGAACAAATTTGTGTATTTACTATCTAGCAGACTGAGTTCTCCTAAAAAAGCTGAATAACTGGACTCATAGTCGTCGAAGGAGCGCTTGACACTCTAAAGGTCAGGGTCAGGACTTATCAGCGCCCTCTGGTAGACGTAAGGTGAGTCTCCAGGGGCTGTGTGTCGCATTCGTTAGGAGAGCTAGAGATGATGTGTGGACATGTATATTTATATACACGTCCTCATCTCAAGAGAAAGTCGAGGTTAATGGCTTGTGATGTAACAGTATCCGGGTTCAACTATTTAGTGGGTTTGGATCCAATATGGGTTATCTAAGTAAGATGTACATGTATATATATATATATATATATATATATATATATATATATATATATATATATATATATATATATATATGCATATATAAACCTATATTCGTACAAGCAATGAATGTGAGAATTAAATATATTAATTGGTTTATTCTCACATGAAAGCCATCATATAATGGACAAAAATCTTAATTCTGTAAACCTATTTGCAAACCTTCAATGTCTTCCTCAGTGTATGTGTCAATGTATTCTTAAGTACTCCTTATATTGCACTTTCAAATAAAAACAATTATTTTACGTGGGTTCTTACTCTATTGAATTTGTTGGTGGAACTGTTGATATCTTTATTATAATATTTTTATTTGTGTTGAACATAATGTCGAAGTAAGATATGTAATTAATTTATCAGGCGCTGATAGCTCTCTAATTACTCTATCGTCCTATAACGAAACTTAAAAAATTAATTTCTTAAATCTTGTTCTTCTACCCGACCTAAAAATACATATAGGCCTATTTAATCTCATCTAGCGCATAATAATCACATATTACTTCAAGTCAATGTTCAACTTATCATCAGAGAGGAGATTCATTTGTTAAATGTCGGATTATCGTCAAGGTCAGAAGCCTATTGGGCTTCTCTTTAAAACATCTAATGTACCGGTGTACCCTGAAAGGCGAATGCCTGAATTTTTTCTCTCTGATAATGTCTACTGGGAATTGATGCCAGGACCTCTGCAACTGCCATTTAAATGTTCGTAACATTTCTAGCGCTCTTAAACACTTAGCCACCGAGACATTCAGACAGTTTCGCTTAGATTGCATATTCTATTTTGTATTCGATATTCGATGATGGGGAAATACTGGGGAAGAGATGTTTTAAATTCCACGAGACGCGGCTGGGGTGGCAGTGACGTCCCTAGGTTTATGTTTGGTTTGTTTGCGGAGATTAGAGACATGAATAGATTCGACTGCTGTCGGGGAGGGGTGGAAGCTGTGGGAAGAGAATCAGAACTCTTCCCTCTGATCACTCGATACGTGAAGTTGTGTGTTTGTTGATATTAGAATATATACATGTATATTCGAATGAAATCCATAGAATATTGTACATGTAGAGTACGCTGCTCGTTCTATGTACGGCTAAGTAAGTTAAAGAGAATTTGAACGCCAGTTTCCTGCTACATAGCATGTCATTGACGGGGAGAGCACTAGATTTGAACCATGCACCTATTGATCCGCTGTCGAACAACATGCCAACAAGCCACCGCCTCAGACCACATGAAGTACTTATATAATACTGTATATAAGACTATATGATGGATGTACTATTCTATATATATATATAATATATACATATATATATATATATATATATATATATATATATATATATATATATATATGTATATATATATATATAACATACATTCATCATATACTGAATAATAGATCATCATCATCATCCTCCCTTGAATCCCAGTTTAACTAGGGTCGGGATACGAATAGACTGCCTCAAATCCTCTCTGTCCTACACCACACTACTAGCCAATCCCCTATTTGAGACTTTTCCATTGATTTACATTTTTGTTGCAATTTCTGGAGCCTAGGCGCTCACCAACCGAATGCCCTTTCTGATGTTGGTATGGATCTTAGTGCTTTAGTAGTCTTCTACGACACGTGCAGTCACCGGTTGGTCAATTCTTCAAACAACCCGGACACAACACGGGGGATATACTGTATAGTAGATATAGTATGATAATGTACATTGCATAATTAAATGTTTAATATGATGCAAGATACTTTTACATGATGTATAGCAGCGGATTGACGATAGTCGATGAAATGTTTTTTAGAGAATGTGAAAGAAGACTGCGAACATGTTTTGTAATGGGAATCTACTTCTTAGTAAAAAAATTATAAGTAAAAAATGATAATTTTATTTTAATTCGGTCAATTACAATAATTTCTATGTAAATCAATGTGTGCTCATGTTTGTATGACTTAATATCATCTGGAAAGAGTTGTATATATGATTTGATACTGATAGTATCCAGTCAAGAGACAAGACGAATATTAAAATAGAAATAATAAGAAAGTTAAATTGTTACATTGCTGGTGTATATTATTAGCTTGAATTTTTTTGAAAAGTAGTGACTGTCACATCTGAAGATTAAAACAAGTAAATAGAAATTTACACTTATACGAAAAGAACTTAAGATGTAAATGATTTCAATAGGACTATTAGCAAGAATTTTCAAAACATTTCATTAAAAATTGGGTTCAACGAAAGATAAAGACAGAAAAAGAAAGTACACTTACAGACAGTAACTCTGTTTTGCATAAAAGCTGGTAAAGCTAAGGCTAACGTCAGTGTCGTCACTCGAAAGTCAACTCATCTTAATATGAAGTCAACTCCCTATGTTTTTCAGTCCATGTTTGAAAATCGCCGCAGACGATATTGGATATCGTAATAGCAACATAGAAAGTAGAACTTACTGAAGAAATTACAGTTATGGCAAAAATTTGTTGATTTAACAAGTTATACTGCAGTTATTGAGTAGAATTGAGTCTAAATACGCCCATATACATGTGCTAATGTCCTAAACTCACCTAAACAGTTTAGTGGATTCGACTAAAGCGCCTCTAATATGGACTCCAGTAGAGCGCCGCTGTTCCTAGCGGTCACTCGGTCCACTGACCACGTATGTCCGACCAATCTGTGGGGGATAGATATCCCGAGGAGGGGTACTGACTACTAGAGAGAGAGAGAGAGAGAGAGAGAGAGAGAGAGAGAGAGAGAGAGAGAGAGAGAGAGAGAGAGAGAGAGAGAGAGAGAGAGAGAGAGAGAGAGTGAGAGAGTGAGAGAGTGAGAAGAGAGAGAGAGAGGGAGAGGGAGAGAGAAGTGATGCAGTCCTCTGAGACAGTGTATGGGATAATCTCTATCAGATTTCTCTCTATGTTGGGTTTCAATGAGAATAAAATATTAGCGTAAACTTTAAATACAATGAAATACATCTAGAACATAGACCCCGACCTAATCCATTCCTAAACCAGTCAACTTCTAAATGACAGGTCGTAGTAGTTCTATTTTTCATCATATAAAGATCCTGATGTGTTTGAGCATAATGTGCATTATTGATACAGTAGTTCTTATAATAAGTGACTGAATTAGTGATGCGCTATCTGTAGACCCTTGCGGTTAAGCCAATACTTGAAACTCAAGATTAAAAGAGCTAACAAAAAGTTAATGTTAACATCAGTTTCCTCACTCGAAAGCGATGTCAGTGACGGGCGAGCCCTGGATTTGAACCCCGCACATATCTTACCGATATCGCCACTGGCTCCAGCCGATGTTTAATTAGGGCCAATTAAGAGCTGATGTCCGCATTAAACATGAAACTGATATTAAATTTCATTTTAACTTCATAATAAATTGCAATTAATTTGCTAGAAATCGATGAGGAATAAATGAAGGTAGAATTGGAAAATTTAAGATTAGAACATGTACTTTGCGAACTGCACTTAAAAACTTTATTGCATTCGACCGCTAACGTTTCATATTGAAGTTATTTTAAGATCAATTTTAATGATTGTTTACAAGTTTCAGATAGCAGTGCAGAAAGTTAATTAATCTTGTACACGAATAATATCTTTAATTTATTAACAGTAACAATTTTAGCGTGGCAAATCAAGACCTTTGTGAAGAAATGGACATCTATGATCAACTGAGTGAGGGCTAGTAAACCGTAGACTAGTGTGATCTTACTGTTTGTATGATGCACTATATAAATGTGGTAGCGATACCGAACAGTGTAAACTTTAAATTATTTAACTTGTACATGTATGTACAGTATATAGTGTCCAAGAAATCATACTGTTTTATAGATGTCTGTTAAAATGAGTATATTTTTGCTCATACATTGATATGATTAACATTGGACAGGATTGGGAGTAACCTATCAGAAACCTGTAAAGCACTCTCGAAGAACTGTCATCTACCATGACACTACAGTAATAGTATTCGGAGTTTATTATATTATATTGAAACACCAGTACGGTAATAATTTTTGCATATAATTATTCTACCATAAAAGGAAACTATATTTTTATTTAATTCTGATTTCGACTAGATAGCGTTATCAATGAGGCGCTTGTATAAATGATCATCAGCTACCTACAGTATAACTTTATTCATTCATTCATTCATTCATTCTTTGATTGATTGATTGATTGATTAATTGATTGATTGATTCATTCATTCATTCAGTCAGTCAGTCATACATTCATTCTTTCATTTATTCATTCATTCATTCAAACGTGAGCTGTAATTCCATGCTTCGTGATACTGAAAATAGTGAGTAACTCCAAAACTTCTGGAGATTTTTGAGACTTCAAAATATTTTACTGGTTCAACTAACCCCTCGCTTACCCTGTCTCTGTTTTCTGGACTCATAATTCTCATCGAGGCGTGGAATTATCTGCACGCTAGATCGTGTTTAACGGACGTACGAGGAGATTGAATTGACAACAGAACGTGAGATAACTGGCTGGGATTTGTAGATCTCTGCTCTCTCGCTCTCTCTCTTTATCTTTCTCTCTCATTCTCTCCCTTTTCTCTGTCTCTCTGTCTCTCTCTCTCTGTCTCTCTCTCTCTCTCTCTCTCTCTCTCATATATATATATATATATATATATATATATATATATATATATATATATATATCTATCTTTCTCTCTCTTTCTCTATTTCTCTTTCCGTTCTCTCTCTTTTTTTTCTTTTGTTCATTTCTATTTCTCTCACTTTTCTCTCTCTCTCTTTCTCTCTCCCTTTGTGCTTCTCTGTCTCTCTCTCTCTCTCTCCTTCTATTTCTCTTTCCGTTCTCTCTCTCTCTCTCTATTCATTCTCTTCCTTTCTCTCTCTCTTCATTCTCTTCCTTTTTCTCTCTCTCTCTCTCGCTTTCTCTCTCTCACACTTTCTCTTTTTCTCTCTCACTATCTCATTCCTCGTAGACTCTTAGTCTTTCTTTGTCCATGTCTCTATTCCTCTCTCTTTCTTAAATCCTGGGTTTGTTATCTATGTGCAAATGGTTTGTATCTATGTTCAATTCTCACCACTTCGTCCCTATTCTTTATTTGTGACGGAAAGTTGTCTTTAATACATGTATTTCTCTGTCCAACACTTCATTCTCTGAGCTGGTTTGGTAGACTGGCACTGGCATTTCACTGTCATTTAAGTCATTACCGATTCAATTAGTATCTAATATGATTCAACAAGAGAATGATTTTGTGATCTTTGATATTTCCTGCGATTCATAGAAAATATGAAAAAAATTTAATGCCACAACCTGCATAAGGACGGAGTCGAACCTGGAACTGTTTGTAGCTATACCTGTCGTCGCAGCTTGCACGCTTTAGCTGAGTCTAAATCATCTAAGCAATTCTTTATAATTCAATTAAGAGATCCGGTGAGTGTAAATATGGAGTCAAGAAGAGACTGCATGTATGTATGTGTGTGTATGTGTATGTATGTGTGTGTACTTGTGTGCGTGACAGAGAGAGAGAGAGAGAGAGAGAGAGAGAGAGAGAGAGAGAGAGAGAGAGAGAGAGAGAGAGAAAGAAAGAGAGCGAAAGTAGAGACAGATACAGAGACAGAGAAACACACAGAGAGGGGGAATAGAAAATGGAATAATTATTGATTAGAGAAATGCATTGTATTTAAATTTAGACTTTGAAACCATTCTAAAAATCTATTTACAAGATTTCTAAAATTCTTATGTATTTATTTCCAAACATTACAACTGTGGAAATACGCAAATTTAATCTTTAATTTCAAATTGTTAATATTTAGACATGAATCATCCTAATTAGTTCGATTATTTGAACCTACTCGTACAAAACTTCAGACATACAAATATATATCTCTTAAGAGAAATAATAAATGCAGTGCATTTTTTTGTATCTTTTCTTTGCTTTGTTTGTTGCACGTTTGCGTTTTTTGTTATGATTTGTATGTGCTTTGGTTGCCCAAGTGGCATAATGAAAGATATATTTAAGTAACAACGTAAACTTTACTTCTAAGTACTCCATGCGAAAATCCTATGCAAGTTCATAGTCTCTCTCTCTCTCTCTCTCTCTCTCTCTCTCTCTCTCTTTATCACAGTAATTCTCCTTTTAAATATTTTAGCTCTCTGCATGTTTCTTCTATATTGACCAACTTTTTCCTCTGTGCCTGCAACTTTCTCCATCTATCTGTCTCTCTCTGTCTCTCTCTCGTTTTCTCCCTCTCTCTCTCTCTCTCTCTCGTTCTCTCTCCTTAATTATTTCCTATATACCCTGCTGCTTGTCGTCTTCTCTTTCATTCTCTAGTATAGGTCAATTTTTGTTGGAAACCAATCATTGCATCCATTCCATTAATTCTCCACTCCTGACCCATCTCAATGCCCTAACTGACACGTTCGTTACTGACGCTACCAAACCTTCAACGACTCTAATATAAACTTCTTCAGAAAAAACCAGTCTAAGCTGTTCTCGAAAAACCTGAAAGGAATGAATCTTTATTACCAATTTTGTAGTTTATTCTTGGAGTAATTTGAAAGATATGTTAATAATCACTAATGTAGTATTAATTACTAAGTGTATAGTTAATTAGTCTTTATTTAATTAATAAATTGTGGCGTTTTAGTTTAATATTTTAAGAGTGCTTTTGAGATTAGTTAACAATTTAACATCATCGATTAATCTATTTCGATATTTCAGTTAGTCTTTTTCAAACTCTAGCAAGATTTCTCCATAACAAAATGTTTAGTTTTCTACACTTTTTAGTAACTGTATTAGTTTTAATAAAATATTAAGCGATTTTGCAAAAAATTTTAATATCCTTTGTAAATATTTAAATCTTCGCAGTAAAAATGATTAGTCAGGCTAGATTATAACTTTATATCTGACTATGGATACTGAAGAGTTCAAATCGGAAAAACATATTCAGGTTAATACATAGCAGTACTGCTAAATTTTTTAACCTTAATGAATACAAAGTAATATTGCTACAGGCTTTGTAGCTTACTGAATACATTGCAGTATTGCTACAGGCTTTAAAGTCTACTGAATACATTGAAGTATTGTGCATTAAGTATTGATCGATTGACTGAACGATTGATAATTTAGTCTATTGGATTGATAGTTGATTGGATTTATAGTTGATTGGATTGATAGTCTATTGGTTGATAGTTAATTGGTTGATAGTTTATTGGTTGATAGTTAATTGGTTAATAGTTAATTGGTTGATAGTTAATTGCTTGATAGTTAATTGCTTGATAGTTTATTGGTTGATAATTAATTGGTTGATAGTTAATTGGCTGATAGTTAATTGGTTGATAGTCTATTGGTTGATAGTTAATTGGTTGATAGTTTATTGAATTGATAGTGAATTGGTTGATAGATAATTGGTTGATAGATAATTGGTTGATAGATAATTGGTTGATAGTTAATTGGTTGATAGTCTATTGAGTTTAGCTACAACCCGTTGGAGGAAGTCGTTATAACGTTATTTGTTCCTGATCGAGCAGGATACATGGCCACTGTAGAGCCATTAGTATGCAGCCATGAGCCTCAAAACTCCAAATCACACCGCATCCAACATCATGTCTAACCTCCCTCCCCTCGTTTCATCCCCTCCCATTTTTACCGCTTCATTCTCCATCAAGGTTTATCTTAACGTTCTCAAAATGACTTTTTTTTTTTAAAAACTATCTACCAAACGATATTTTGGACTGAAACAACATTCTTAGCCTACCCTCATAGATTAGAAATACTAGATGCCGAACTACTTGAACTTTGTCGAATTAAATTAGACCTAATCACCAATTATAAAATAATTTACCGTTTAATTTACTTGCCTATATACTGAAGCATTGCTTTTTCTAATGGCAAGAAACCATAGTGCCACTCAAAATGCTAACCTCCTTACATGTAAATTAAAGCTGACCATTACCCCTTTACAATGAATTTATAAGCGTATGGAACAACCTATCTTCCAATACAGTAAATAATCTCTATGTATATTTCATTAATTCCTTGAATTAATTGCATCCTTTAAGGAAAAGCTTAATGATACTGATTTAAGCAAAATTCTTGAGGAACTGATACAATCCTTGACATTGTACACTATATTAACCTTTTATTGTACTTTCTATTTACTCAAAATGAGTTTGTCTGTTGTTTTGTATTAATCTTAGCCATCTAACGTGTACTAGAGTAATATTAGAAGACGGTGTCTAAGGACCCTTAATAACAATTTCTCATAACACTTACTGTAATATTTGGAGTTTCACTAAACTCTTAATTAACGGTTTCATGATGGCCTACTTCTTAGAGTAAATAAAATTTGCTGGTTTCATCTTGCAACTGCTATAATCACCATGTTCTAAATCTGCACAATTTGGTTCCTACGATTTTTTCCTTCTGAGGCCTAGGTAAAGGTCTCAGCAAGAACTTTTTCCCGTCCTTAGGCTTTTCTCTCTTAGTATTGAAGATTTCAAACTCATTTGGAAAGCATGTGCTAAATGATGAAATAAATAAATAGAAGCGAACTGGCTCAAAGCAGGATTAATTTCGTTTGAGTAATCCAAGGGCTACTGACTGTGAGGAAAACTGAATTTCCAACCTATAGATAAACCTGTAGACGCTTTAATTTAAGAGCTATACGATTCAATCAATTTCCTGTCGTATCCAATGAGCTTATATTTGCTCTTTAATATTGATTCATCATCATGATCTTCCCTTGAAAATAAGTTTAACTAGGGTTAGGGTTAGAAAATTTAGTTGATATTTCTGGAATATTCTATACATCAATTAATTAAAATCCTCGAAGTCGAATTTGATAAGCAGTTACATAAATAATGGCTTTCTAGAGTTTGTAAGTTATTCTAAGTTATCAAAGTAGAACATAACACAAATTACAGGTATAATATTATAACCGGTCAAAATTCTATTGCATTTATAAACGAGAAACTCTTTATTGTTCCATACGGTTAATGAGATCTTAATTTTTTAAACAAATATCTAAAATCAAGTTTAACGTAAGTTTCATATCTCACAAGAATCTCAATGACGGCGAATTTTGGATCTTAACCTTCATCTACTGACTTGTTTGCAGTCAGGTTTAACCTAACTGAATATACTAATAGGTTTCAGTAATTGAAGCCCATCCAAAACCTAATAAACATTGTTTAAGTTACACAAATTTCAACTACACATAAGAACCTGAAATTAAGTATAACGCAGTTTTTTTCATTTATATTAATTCGTTATTGCTCATAATTTGTTTGAAATACTGAGGTCACGCAACTAAAAGGCCACGATAAGCCTTAAAAAAGCTGCAGAACAGATAATATGTGCATGAAGTGAAATAGATTTAACAAATTACCGATCAAATCATCGTAGATAATAAAACACGCAGAACAATCAGTAATTAGCATAATGTAATGCATGTAAATGTTATGCTTATAGATATATAAAAAGGAATACTTATACTTCCGGGGCTAGATAGTTTTTTGGCTATTTTGTGCTGATACAAATTATGCAAGATTGTGAGTTAGTCATAAACGTTTTTACATATCGATTTCAAACAACCTCTTCGATCAATACGGGACTGAACAGAGCTTAGCCGTGCGAGCTCGTATCGATGATGATGCTGTTTATTGAAATACCATCTGTAGGTCGTATCCAAGAGCTCGATCTCGCCAGCTATGCAATTACAGAGATGTTGTTTTCGCAACAATTAACAAGAGCTTATAAAGTCATAGATACGCACAGTGTTGGCAATCAATCCAAAACCAATCACTTCAAGAGTAATTTTAAGTCACTAACGTTAAAAAGTGAGCGACGATTTAAAAGATTTCTAATTACTGATAGTTACAAAGGCAATATATCCCGGCGCATGATAATTAGGGATTCATAGTTTGATTTTGCTATGGATAATCGATACAGAGAGTTATCCGTCTAAATATGGGAACCACTGAGCAAAAAGTAATGGTCCAATTTTTTGTAACCTAGAAGTATTGACATATTTTAATTTAATCAACATATATTTTTCTCTTGTAATTATTACAATGGTTTAAAATTGAAAACAATTGTACTATTAGGGCATAATCTGTACTTACTAGAAAGGAGTATTTATAAAATCTACAAAAGCACTTAAGATCTACGAAACTAAATCAAGCTAAGCGGGAACTGAGATGTCATGGTGGCTTTTATCCGGCTGTGAGAGAATACTATTGTAACTTAGGGTATATATACACGAAATAGCAAAAACAACGATAAAAATAGCGTAAAGTGCAAAAACAGTGCTACCACGGCTGCCAAATCCTCCATCACTTAGCGAGCAAAACGATCCTAAGCTTCCAAGTGATGTAGTGTAATTCAACAAAGAGGCAAAGAGAGCAAACGTTATTAGCGCCATACAGGCAGATACTGAGCTGCCCTTACATGGGTTTTTGTTATAGCCAAAAATTTCAAAGCGATAGTGTGCTTGAAGGCCGACAGTACTCCGACAGTTATTGATAGCCGTGAAGAATTTTCTTGGTCTGTCTGGGAATCGTTTAACGCCTTGACAGGTGAGGTTTCGTTCTAGTGCCCCTTTCGTTACGCAGCCATTCCATATAGCGGTAGTCTTCAACATGATAACCTGAAAATAGTCAATCAATAAAGAGGTATATTAGAAACCATTTCGTGTATGGATGTGAATAGAATAGTAGAAGATAGAAATGTGTGGAGGAGTTATATGTCATGGACTTGACAATAGGTGGTGCACTAAGAGAGAGAGAGAGAGAGAGAGAGATACGGTAAGAGCCAGGGAGAGAATAGAACAGCGATTACATGTACGATGACAAGGGCGATAACCTGAAACGGAGGAATACATTGGGAAACTATTTCAGCAGTGCGCAAGCCATTTTTTCCCCAGATAAAGACTTCCTTAAGTCTACGAATAAATTTTAGACTGTGTTAAATAATAATAATAATAATAATATTTCTTTTAAGCCGTTTGATGACCTCGAGTAGCCGGGGGGCGATTCAGCACGTATTGCTTGAATCGTTTTTATCAAACCCCAGGTTCTATACATCGGGGTAAATAATAATAATAATAATAATAATAATAATAATAATAATAATAATAATAATAATAATAATAATAATGACTTAATATGGCGAGCACTTTCAAGAGCAGGCATCCCTTCCTCTAAGGAACTAAGTGGGTTGTCCAGATCAGACGGCAAGCGTCCGGACGGCATGACTTTAGTGCCCTGGTGCAACGGTAAATGTGCCGTATGGGACGTCACGGTCATTGACACTATGGCAAACTCCTACCTGAATACGACTTCATTCACAGCCGGTGGAGCTGCTGTTCATGCCGCCTCTAGGAAGTTGGATAAATACCGAGATCTGTCCTCAGGATATGAAGTTGTTCCGGTTGCCATGGAAACCATGGGCCCGATGAATCCCGAAGGAGTTGACTTTATCAATGGCATAGGCAGACTTATCACAGAGCAAACCGGCGATAAGCGAGAGACATCTTTTCTTTGGCAAAGGCTTTCCATGACTTTGCAAAGATTTCATGCAGTCTGCTTCAACAATTCTTTTAAGCCGATTGATGACCTCGAGTAGCCGGGGGGCGATTCAGCACGTATTGCTTGAATCGTTTTTATCAAACCCCAGGTTCTTTACACCGAGGTAATTAAAAAATAATAATAAAATAATAATAATAATAAAGGTTTAACGTCCGTTTCCTCATCCAGGGATGATGTCATAGACGTCCCCAACAGCACGCATCACTACAGATCAATTCACCCAGACCAATCTGCGAAAGAAATGTGCTGAGGAGAAGTAAGGTCCTAAACGATAGCCAGTCCGGTGATTAAAAAGTGGTCAAGGTAGATCGATTATGTCTATGGTGGGAAAAGGTAAGTTTTAAGCTTGTTATAGAATGTTGAAGGAGAAAGACAAGAACGAAGATTAGCAGGTAAAGACTTCCAGATTGTGGGTGCTGCGTAAGAAAATGAAGGTCTGCCCAATGACGTGAGAATATTTGGAACTGAGAGAAGATTTGGCATCGGTGGAGCGAAGTGCACGTAAGGGACGATAGGGAAGAAGAATTTCAGATAAGTTAGAAGGTTTGCCAAATCGCAGAGTTTTGAAAGTTAATAGAGCTATTTTATATTTTATGCGTTGTGAGTGCTCTTAGAGTGCATGAAGTCAGACTGAGTAGAAGTATGTGCCCTGGCCCCTTTGCTTGATAGAATACCAGAGAGAGCGAGAGAGAGAGAAAGAGAGAGAGAGAGAGAGAGAGAGAGATGTACAGTTATGTGCCAATTACTACCATATATAATAGTTTCGTAAAATTAATTGTAGCTTTAGTGGGCATAAGCCAGAATCTTCGGCCTCTATGTTCATTTCTCACGTCGTTCTCTGCATAAGGTACAATGTCATTGTGACTTTCGTAAAAATAAGTAAAGCAGATATCATAGAGAGAGAGAAAAGGAGCGAAAGAGAGAGAGAGAGAGAGAGAGAGAGAGAGAGAGAGAGAGAGAGAATTAAACCAAAGGACGTTGCAAGGATTTTGCTTGTCATACATATTTAATTGAAAATCATGATCACCTTTGTCTCGATTAGGCACAACGCACTAGAAGCGCGAATTGATAAAAAAACAATTACAAATGGATCGGTAGTTGACTAGTCCAGCTGAGTTTTAGATAATTGGTTAACAGTCAAGTGATTTAATGTTTCAACTATGTTACAATTACTCATTGTTAGCACACACCTGATCCTGCACTTGATGGGTCCTGATCAAACCATCCTTCTGACCACAAGTCCTGACTGTGGAGAGGTGAAGCAAGTCATCCTCAGTGTACAGCGTCAGGGTCATCGGCTGTGCAATAATTCAATTAATCATTCAATCAATTAATCATTCAATCAATCAATCTTTCAATCAATCAATCAATCGATCTGTCAATCAATCAGTCAATCAATCAATCGGTCAATTAATCAATAAATCAATCGGTCACTCAATCAATCAGTCAATCAATCGGTCAATCATTCGGTCAATCAATAAATTAATTAATCAATCAATTACTCGGTCAATCAATAAATCGGTCAATCAGAACTTAACGACTGAAACTTTAATATATTAGCAATATAATATCACGTTAAATAGCAATTATACTAGCTTTTATTATCAAGACCTGTAACATTAATTGCAAGTATCGAGCAAATCTTAAGAACTAAAAAGCGAATGTAAAATAAATATCTTTATATAAGATATTGTATATAATAATATCTTTAGAGACCCATAAGATATTTTAATATAATAGATTTCTTTATACAAGATATATAAATATCTTTGATATTTAAACAGTGCTGAGTCAAAGTTTAAAAAGGTAATAGATTTTAAGGCTCCGATATTAAGGCGATATTATTACAAAAATAAGCAGTTTAAAGAAATTACTAAAATCGAGATTGATCGACTCTTCGATGATTATAGACTTGAATTAAACCAAAACATAGAAACATTCAGGTTGATTTAATTTATCGCTTGTTTTACTAGACATCTTCTCCTATGACAGTCCCTTTAGTGGTTTGCAGCATCTGCATCTATTTAATTTAAGGTTTCATTCATATAAAAGCTGTAAAGTTGATGTTAACTTCAGTTTCATCTTTCGAAAACGTCATCAGTGACTGGAGCGACGAGGATTTGAACCCGTCAAATTCCGATACGCAGTCGTATATCTGAACGACATCAGCTTATTGTCCAAATATCGATATTTAGACATGAAGAGAAAAGAGGAAGACAGAGAAGATTGAAAGCGTTATATATGATGAACCTGCCAATGAGTAATTTGATCTTACATAACATCGTTACTCTACGAGAGAGAGAGAGAGAGAGAGAGAGAGAGAGAGAGAGAGAGATCATCTGCTACAGTAGTATTTTTAGTTAACTCTATTGCAATCCATAAACACTGGTCATGCCAGGAAAATATAAAAGCGGAAAAATGTCAAACTCGATGTGGCACATTTATATGGTATTCTAGAATGAACTTGATCCATCATAGTAATTAAGTGCAGATGCATTTAATCACAGTTGCTCAAATTCTCAAGAAAATCTTCTGTATATACGCCTTAATCGCTTTATCGGACATCCAGTAGAACAGTTCAATTTTGAAATTCTACAATTCACTCTTTGTATTCTTTCTTCAATCAATGCTTAACAGGCAATTTAAAATCTAAACCTCTTTTCTTCACCCGTAAGTGACACCCGCTATGTCTGCGACGTTAATAATTCTTATTTTAAGCAAAGACACATCATAAAGCAAAGCGATTTGTCCTATTATAAATGTGATAACTATTCAAAAACTTTAGCTTAATAGCAAAATTTTCACCTGCAGGTTTGCCGGAAAGGAAATTTTGAAGTGGAAGCCTCCACCTGCCTCAAGTGACATATTCGCCAAATATCCATACCAATTATCTGTGGTATTGACATTCCCTTCAATCACACAAACCTTACCCGACTCCCCTGCCCTCACTGCCATGGACTCTTCCTCCATGCTTACAACATTAGGCTCGTCCTTATCTGAGGGGTGTCCGGCATGTTCATTCGATTCTCTAATCTCATGACCTTCATCCCTCATCACGTGTATAACATCATCGATCTTGGAATACATGTGACGACATTCATCTACTTGCCCAAGCACTTCTAGTCTGTACTTAAGGTCAAGGCCGTGCAATGCATCGCAGTTACTGGCTGCAATGTACCACGTGATGGGCCTTTCCTTCGATTGATCTACCGTAAAACTTCTTCCACCTTTACAGACGTAAGTAGCCACGCCTTTGGGATGAGTCATATGACAACCGGACCAGGAAAAGCTGGGAGTTAATCGAAGAATCTGGTCGTCTTCGGGTCTGAGAAGATATTCCTTCTGCCAACAGTTCATTCGGGCGTTGATTATCGACAGCTGATCCTCCGAGTAGAAGAGAATGTTCTGACAGCATTTATCAGCCGGATAGTGGATCTCAAACGTCAGTCTTCCTGTGTTGAGGAAGGTGATGTTTGCCAGATATCCAAACCAGTCTCTATCAGTAAGTAGATGATCTTCGTAGACGCAGGTTTTGACATGAGAACCCCAAACTCCTTGGGCGGTGACGTAATGAACTGGCAGATGGAGACCCAGTCTGGTGGTCCATCCGGGCATGTGGTATAGGGCAAGGGCTAATGTTAGGAGGGTGCCTGACCTAGGTGAGAACATGGGATGGGCGAGCTATTGAATCATTCAAACTATACAATTTTACGAGAAAGCCTATTAATCTTATGTTCTAATGCCTACAAAGTTTCCCTTAAATATGTTTCAATGATTCATCCACGTAGTTGCAGCTAATTATTTACGTACGTTCTACGGTGTTTAGCTTCTGGTTAATAGGCCCGCATTTACTTTCCTATTAGTCTTAATCTTTATTTCGATATTTCTTAGTATAATCCTGCTGATATTTCAGATTCATATAGTTATATATAAAATATCTACTGGTGTACGTTATCCATTTACTGCATTACAATTCCACTTTATATAATAATATACATGTAGTACACACCATACAAAAATTTTCACAATTGTAGGCCTAATTATTATAAGTAAGGTGTTGGATCTTTTTGCAATTAAATCCGTTTCTTTATACATGTATAGTCATTTACAAGTGTTATTCTCATTCAACCAGTCGGATTCACATCAAACTGCTAATTTTACTTGTCGAGCTATAATGTCACCTACGGCGCTTTAGATATATACAGTATTCTAGCATTTCTAAAATGCCAGAAATACATGCATATGCAAACTAATAATATAGTGAAATTATCATCTTCGATTATAGTCAATCGCTTTTAATACAGCATATGTAACCTTCTTCTTCAGTGCACTGCCAAGTGGCAGGTTCAAGGTACATATTCATACTCAAAGTCTGTTTTCTCGCTCCACAAGAGCACTCCTTATATCAACAAGTTTATCCCTTCACAAAGTCTGTGCCTTATCATATGTAACCTAAATACACATAATTATAATATAAATATATACATAATAAAGGCATTTTTTACAATAATTCAATAATTATAGGCCAATTATTAATTTCAATAATTTCAATTATCTTTATCAAAAGTCTTAAAAAAATTATAACTTTCAATTACTTTAGTAGTTATCTCTGGCTGGAGAAAGTGACGATGTCGGTAAGATATTCGATCGCGGATCAGTATAATAGGGTTTCAAATCCTGGGCTCGCCCGTCACTGCCATCGCTTTCGAGTGAGAAAACTGACGCTAACATTAAATTTACCAGCTTTTTAAATTTTGAAAGGTGAGAGGCGGATTATCATATTAGTTAACTTTCGTTTTTTTATTAGTTAAACTTTCGTTAACTAATAAAAAAATGCATTTCATTATTGACAGATAGTTTTTACACTTTGAAGTTTAAAAGTTATATCAGTCGATTTAAATCGTTTTTTAGTCTAAGAGCAATCTTAAAATTCAGAAGTGTGCGTAACACTTCTGAAATTTAATTTTTCTCGTCTTTTTTTAAAACTTAATAAAGAAATGATATTTCTACTCGGTTAATACTTCCATTTTATTTATCACACCTAAATGTCATTGAAGCTTAGCGTAAACATGAACTAATTTTAATAATTATATTATAAATTACAAAAATCTAGTTTAATTAATAATATTACTTGGGTAACAATTAGCTGCGCGCTGTGTGAAAGCTCTAGAATTGTGTCTCCAGTGTTAGAACACCAGAAGCTCAGAGAACAGTGACTGGGTGAGAGCCTACGCTTGAGCTATTGACTGGTGCAGCACTTTAACTGTCAATCATAAAGAGTTTAGACGTCAATGGTAAAAAAAACGCTAAGTGTTTATATGATGAATTAAATTAAAACCCCAGGGATGGTGGTAGTTTATTCGTAAATAAGCCCCGGCTACAATTGATGCGATAATAGAATGCAATGTTTATTAATAATTAACCATGTAGAGAAAAGGAGGAAATAACGAAAATTACAAAAATAGCAATTAGGAAGGGAACTCTGTAAACAGATGCGACATGCGGTTGTCATATGTAGCCATACGAACAAAACAAAATCATTCTTAGAATCAATCATACGAACAGAAAAGATCATTCGAAGAACCATAGAAGCAAAAAGTTTTTGTAAGATATTTCTAGGATATCTCATAATATGTAAGTGAGAGATATCTAAGAGATACAACTATCATGCAGATATCGCATATATCTCTTATTTCATGAAATTCGGCCTCTAAACGATTTTACGATTAATTTATTGTTGAGCATTTGGGTATACAAATTTCACAAATCCGGAAACTAATGAACGAGGTTTACCCTTTAACCCTCGGATGCAGAAGGTATTTTGACTGACGTTAAAGCAAAACCCCTGGGTTACCCCTGACCCGTGACATTTTGTGTCATAATTGTTCGCAGAAAATAGCAAAAAATAAAGCAGTATGCAAAACTTTCAATTTTTATCACTGCAATGAATGGTAGCAATAA
Source organism: Enchytraeus crypticus (assembly GCA_905160935.1). Classification (NCBI taxonomy): domain Eukaryota; kingdom Metazoa; phylum Annelida; class Clitellata; order Enchytraeida; family Enchytraeidae; genus Enchytraeus; species Enchytraeus crypticus. The sequence goes on from CAJHZI010000507.1 coordinate 30,788, forward strand.
TAATACAAGATTTAACGTCCATTTCCTCATCGAGAGATGATGTCATGGACGTCATCATCATCAAGAGATCATGTCAGGGTATGTATCAGCAAAAAGACTTTGAAACTTCATTAAATTTTAATCATTGCTAAATTATAAAGTTTATGCTGTGACTTAGTTTGGGCAGACAAGTTTACTGCTTATTTTAGTGAATTAAGGTTAATTAATGAATTAAAGTGATTCTTCTTAAAACTTCAATGAAATCTGAAGAGACAAAGTGTAAGTTATTAATGCACACATACTGTTAAATCACGCACAGTTTACACACACTATGTTAGCTGTAATTGTGGAGTGGTCAGGACAGGCGCGATTATGACAGATAGAGCATTCAGTGCTCACTTTCCTGTCTCTTGCGGCAGGGCAGTAGAAACATCTCTTTCTCTTGCGAGTGCGGATCTTGTCGACATTTGCCGTGGTGGTTTAAACTGAATTGCACAGGTGTAGCCAACGGCACTCATGGATGAACGAATACGATCAGATAAGCCATAAGCATTATCCCGTCGATACTGCAGTTGTGGCTTCATCAAGTCCATGGCCAATGTTTCAATGAACATTATGCACTTGCAACTTTCCTTGGAATGAAAATCAGGCTTGTTATGGAGAAACACAATGAATGAATTTACTGATGCAATGTCAAGAAGTCATTGAAATGCACAATGGCCAACGACGAGTTGACCGCTTCACAGTATATCTGTGGCAGAGTTAGTCAACATTGTCAAACCCTCCTTACGTTCTATTATAATCCATGATCATTTCAAGTTTTTTGGTGTTTCCATCAATCATGTCGTCATTGTGCATTGTAGAGAGAAGAAAAAATGCCCTGCTACGTTTAGTAACATATGACACTATTGTTTTGTTTCACTAAAAGCAAACAATGATGAACCAGCCTCTCTTGACCTATTAGCTAAAATTTCTTGTGGAATGTCACAGTTACTTTTTTGGACTGTACCCAAAATTGTCAACTTCTTCTCATACAGTTTGTCAGCTAGATGTGTACTTGTAAAGAAGTTGTCGCATTGTGACATTTTTGCCAGATTGCTTAATTGGTTGCAGGAAACTGAGAACAACCTCTGAACCTAGAGGTTGAGTTCTTGTACTTTCCTCCCGCCCAATATATGGTTTGAGATTGAATACATAATACGTTTCTGCATCATCAAAACTCCAAAACTTAATTCCATGTCGATCTGGCTTAGACTTGGTATACTGTCGAAAAGGACAAGTTCCTCTAAACCTCAACGTCTGTTCATCGACTCTCACGTAAGCTGATGGTGTGTAGAGAGATCGACATTGGTCACTAAAGGAATTCCACAAGTCTCTGATGTGTGCAAACTTATCAACTGCTCTTCTATCTCTAGTATCTTTGTCATCAAATCGCAAAAGTGAGAGTATTTCAGCAAACCTCGATCCTGACATGAAACTGGGAATATGGGATTTGTCACATATTTCTTGGACCAAATTCTGCGTAAAGAGACCTATAGGGGTCTATAAAGCTAGGATTTTCTAGGCCCGTTAGGTCGTGTGACTCATATCTAATTATTGTACTAATATAAATGAAACAGATCCCATTACTACAAAACTATCGCACAGCCTTTCCACAGCATTTCGAGAAGACGACCTATGACCTTTCCATTTCAGCTCGCAACTGACTAGGGGATATATGAAAAAATAATTAGAAAAATATATATACCTATGCAAAATAGATTCAATGAGGAATACCTAGACGGTCAAGATTGTATTTTGCAGCGTTAAAAAAATATATGGCAAAATGCGAGTCCCGGGTCAGGGGTGACCCAGGGGTTATGCATCCGACGGTTAAGAGATTTTAAATAAATTTGTATGCATTTTGTATTATAAAATTATACAACCGATTTATAAGAATTCGTTTTAAATGACTTTTTGTCATGACGATATATATATGACAGATGTGACGATAGGTGTGCTCCTGAAGTATTTCGTTTTCGTTCAAAAGCTTTAAAAGTGTTTAATATCGTCATTATTTCAAGTCTTTAAATCAGCTGATATTGTTTACTCCCGGCTCATCACCATGGTGAATGAAATAGTAATATTAGTTGTAGGCATCTCCGCAAATTTTGAACTCAATATTTACAATGGTCTAGATTACCCTTGACACTTCTACGGTTTTTCTTTATTCTATATGATTGTACTGTCTTCCAATTAAATTTTGTCGGTAAACTGAGTTATTTATTTGTGTGCAGGTATAGGCCTACTTCGAGTGTAAATATGTACATAGGAAATATAATTTGAAAGATCACTAGTATTTAGAAATACAATTCAAAATGTGTTTTGAGAAATCTGTTATTTAATGTTAAAAGCATAGCCAGTAAATGCAGAAATGCTAGTAAATACAGTCCCTGCTACTGCTGCGATTGTGCCTCTGCCATTGTATTATGCAGTATTAGAGTACGGCATCAAGTTACTCCATAGAAAAGTCGCGTTCTTTAAACGTCTCTCTCTCTCTCTCTCTCTCTCTCTGTCGTCTCTTTCTCAGCCCTTCGCATCTTCAATATCTTTCTCTCTCTCCCTCTCTCCCTCTCTATCTCTCTCTTTCTCTCTCCCTCTCTTCCTCTCTATCTCTCTCTCTCTCTCTCTCTCTCTCTCTCTATCCCTCGCTTCTTACTACTTTGTGTCACTACATTTCTTAAACATGCTGTATTTGTAACTGTGTCTTAACTATCGTAACTAATTTGTCAGGCTCAATTGATTTATCCACTTAATGCTTTCACATTGCCTTCTATCTCTGTGACTGTCATTCTGTAGTTGAGGTCCTCTATTTCTCTTTCTAGCTCTCTCCCTCACTCTCTCTCTTTCTCTCTCTATGCCGCTTTTTCGGACTTTTTCTTTCTTCCCACTATTCACTCTCGATTCATTTTTCTCTCCCATTTCAGCTCTCGATTTCTTTTCTCTCTCTCTCTCTCTTTATTCTCCATGCTTCCTACTCTGACTTTTTCCTCTCATTTTCTCTCTTATTCTCTCTCTATTTCTTTACTTAAACACTTCACTCAGTCATCCTCTGACAGATCCGTAACTCTAGACTCTTACATGTTTCAACCCCCTCCCCCACCCCTTAACTCAACTCACTCTCATTTCATCTGTTTCTTTACTCTTCTTCACTGGGTCTATATTCTCAGTTGCCTCCAACTGAGCCAGTGTTCTATGTTACCCAGATCTTTTGATATATTTCTCAGTACCTCTTGAGAGAGAGAACTATGTTTTATCTCAAAAATACACTCAAATAAGCACACACACTAGGCCGTTAAAGAGGTTTAAAACCTATCTAGTTGATCACCCATCATGCATGCATAAAAATACAAACTAAAAAATTAATATGCAAACTAAAAATGAACAAAGCAAATCAAAATTATATCAACTCAAAGAATAGAAGAAAAACATTATTAAGTTTTCGGCTTCTTTTGAACTTATGGTCGACGTCTTTAAACTGCCCGACTATGACTATGTGCGACTGGTTTTTATAAATTTAAAATATCGATCTCAGTGAAATTTCATTTTAATTTAACATATACTTGCATTTAAGTCTTAGTTGTGAAATCACATATTATATACTATTGTTATGTTATATACAAAAGTTACAGTATATACACATACCATAAAATGCACGAATATTATAAGCCCAATTGCCCACCTGCGACACATCCATGGTATTTATTAAAATACATCCTCGAGGTGCGTCTCCGGCCGCTATTATATAGATTAACTTTAAAATGCTTGTATCCGGAGAGGGGGCTAAACATCAACTGAGGAAGACAGTGTAAATCTACACTAAAAGTCCTGTTTTTCAATGGCATAGATATAGGAAGGTTCGGTTAGACTTGACTTCTGTGACAAGATCAACTTATTGATCGATGAAGTGATTTCCCCGTGTGTAAAAGAAATGTTCAGTAGGAATATGTTTTTTGAACTTGACATCTGCTGACTATTAGAGAAATGAAACTGTTTTAGTACAGATAGCATATAAATATGCTACCGGATTTAATTATCCGGTAAACACAAGTCCCTTGTAAAGTACCAGATAACATATAGAAACTAATAATACGAAAGACTTGGATTCATGGGAAGATCAATTGATGATACATTGCATAAATGATTTATTATAAATTACATGAATTCCTTGTGAAACAATTTCTTGTACTTCAATTTCACAGACTCTGCCACGCTCAATATAAAACACTCTCAGTTTCAAACTGCATAGCAAGAATAATTCTAAATCAACAAAATATGTTACTTTCTAATTGAGAAATAGTTCTTTGCTACCTAAAATACCTTTTTTAATACTAATGTTGAAATATTTAAACTAAAATCAGTACTATTCAGTACATGCTCTTAGCTTCTTTACCTTTAGGCGAGTTTTGTAATAGCTAACACTTGAAGAACGTAATCAGGAAATAATCATTGAGATGTAGTGTTTGCAAGAAGAAATCTTGTGCTTTTTTACAATGATTATATTTCCCGTGTTGTGTCTAGGACTCTTATGAACCGTTAAGTGCACTTGTCGTAAAAGACGACATTGCAAAAACTGAGGACGGCAACGAAAAACCGTATCAGAAGCTATGTTTCCAAAGCAACAACCTATAGAGGGTGTAAAATAGGCCTAACCATTTGCGAAGGGACTAACTTGATGATCTATGGAGGGCTCAATATGAAACGTGATAGCAGGCACTGAGTATGAATATATATACCTTTGGCATGCCGTTTGGCAAAAAACTATTGAGAGAGATAAAAGAGAGAGAGCGAAAGAGAAGGAGAGAGAGATTAGGATGACATTTTCGTGAAAACTATCATTTTAATCACTGCGTGTAAACCGTTAGCAGCTTCGTTTATTGTCTCTTTCGCGGTTTCACTCCGAATGTCTCAGATTTTTCCCCTGACCAACCAGACATCATCATCATCGTCATCTTCCATTAAATCTCAGATTAACTAGGGTCGGGATACGAATAGATTTTCTCCAGTCCTCGCTGTCCCACACCATATCATCAGATTTTACCCCTGACCAAATAGACAGTGAAGGATAAAAGCTGCCCAAGTGTTGAAGGTTTCTAACTAAACACTTTTATTTACCTCCAACTATATTCACGTGGACGCTTTAATCTCGTCTCATGATTCTATACCTAAAGTAAACATTTACATCGAGAATTTGTAGTCTCTCAAATTTTGTATACTTAATTGGCTGCAAGCACGAGCTGGGCATGACCTGATGGCAACATTGATAAAAATTATGGAAACAATAAACGCGCAGTTCACCTTCAGTCGGCTAATATATTTCAAGAAGATTTATTAAAGTTCATGTATTCAAGAATTTAAGAATTCCTACAATAGAATAAAGAACCAAAATCAAACTACCTAATTATTAATTATACAGAATAAAAACTTATATATTTACCAATTTTGAATAAATGTGACACAGGTTATGGCTAGCATCAGTGGAGAGGGTAAGCAGGGGAACTGAGTTCCTCTAGTTCTCATTTTTGTGAGGTGCGTTCCCTGATAGGGGCCCATATTAGATATCAGGAAATACATTAAAGGGGGCCCGACAAATTCTGACCGTTCCCCTAGGTCTCAATTTACACTTTAACCACTGGCTAACAGTAGTGCAACATAAAAAACATTAAAGTGTAAAATTCAAAAAATGACAGAAACTTCAAATTTGCTTTAACTTTAAACTTTGATGGGAATTTAAAATAATTTAGTTATGCAATATTTTAATTAGTCAATTAATAAGTGAAGATGTTAATATATAAATAACTAAGCAGTAATCTAATAAATTAATTAACCAAAGAGCTGTTAAACAATGGCAATTAATCATGCAACTAATTACACACTCAATCAGTAAATAAAAATTCATGCGTAGCAGTCAAAAATTAAGTCAATGAATCACCCGATCAATTAATCAATCAATCAAAGAAGCAATCATTCAATGCATCTACTAATTAATAAGCCAATCAATCAAATAGACAATCAACGAACCAATGAATCTACCAATCGACCAGTATGATCAATCAGTTAATAAATTAATTACAAATTCCAGCAAGCATGCGAGCAAGGAAAAAATCAAATTTTTATCAAAGCACAGTGGCACACTCTAGGAAACGGTAAGTTTAGCTCTTGATATTTTATTTATTGTTTACTTCAGGTCTATTAGTTTTCTCTCGCTAAAACTTTTTCTAAAGTTATCCCGACCCGTCAAAACTGGGATTCTAAGGAAGATGATGATGGTGCCTCCTAATGTCTAAATATTATTCACCAATAATATAACTTGACCCATATAGGCTATATACAAATATATATACTTTTCAATGGTCAATGATTAAATGTTAGATAGTCATAAGGCTGGAGTTTAAGAATCAGTGCAAGTCATTAGATAATTTAAAAAGAGTTCTAACGAAGTGCTAAACTCTAAGTAATAGAACTTGTAATTAAAACATATAAAATAAATTTAGAAATCTTGCAAATAAGATTTAAACACAGATTAACATTAATTGATAATTAATTATTGTGATCTGAATAATTTAATTTTATCGTTGTAATCTCTAAAGCCACAGCTAATTCACTTTAATGCTACAGCTAATTCACTTTAATGCTACAGCTGATTCACTTTAATGATACAGCTAATTCACTTTAATGCTACAGCTGATTTACTTTAATGCTACAGCTGATTCACTTTAATGCTACAGCTGATTCACTTTAATGATACAGCTAATTCACTTTAATGCTACAGCTGATTCACTTTAATGCTACAGCTGATTCACTTTAATGCTACAGCTGATTCACTTTAATGATACAGCTAATTCACTTTAATGCTACAGCTGATTTACTTTAATGCTACAGTTGATTCACTTTAATGCTACAGCTGATTCACTTTAATGATACAGCTAATTCACTTTAATGCTACAGCTGATTCACTTTAATGCTACAGCTGATTCACTTTAATGCTACAGCTGATTCACTTTAATGCTACAGCTGATTCACTTTAATGCTACAGCTGATTCACTTTAATGCTACAGCTGATTCACTTTAAAACTACAGAAATTTCACTTTAATACTTCAGCTGCTTAACTTTAACGCTGCAGCTGCTTGACTTTGGCGCTGCTACTCCTGCACTTTAACGCTCCTAACGTTTCACTTTAACACTGCCTCTGCTTCATTTTAACACTCCAGCTGCTTCACTTTAAAGCTACAGCTATTCACGTTACAGCTGACGCACTTTAACACTACTGCTGCATTGTAACGTTACAGCTTCTTCACTTTAGCAATACTGCTGCTGCATTGTAACGCTACTGCTGCTGCATTGTAACGCTACAGCTGCTTCACTTTAACGCTGCTGCTGCTGGTTCGTCTCGTCTGCTGGCTACTCTCGCTAACACAAATGCTGACGCTACCCTGGCTAACATTTGTTACGCTACTGCTACTCTTACGACTGCTCTGCTGACTGCTACTCTCTCTAACGCAAATAGTAGCGCTACCAGCGCTGATGTTGCTAGCACTGTAACTACTACTGCTACTTATATGACAAGCAGTCTTTCCAATTATCCTTGTTCCTTCCTTCACTCCACTAATTTGAATTTTCTTATCTCCCGCCGCTATAAAGGTAACTTGATTTTTTGTCTGCGGTGTGATTTGTTTACCGCTTGTAATGATATTGAGGCATCTATCAGAACCGGTTTGATTCGGTTGTATCTGGATGAGCGGGCTCCTCTTGGCTGTCGTCTTACCTGAAACAACTGGCACAAGTGCAAGTTGAGATTCCTGAATTTTATCTTGCGACATCTTTGAGCTGTTAACCTTTATTACTTCGGTCGGTTTCTTGAATTGATGATCGTCATGGTTTTCTTTTGAAAGATCTGCTTTCTTTCCCGAATGGCTGCTAGATGAACCTTTTGCAGAATTTTGGCTCGAATTTGCTGAAGTAGTTCCCACCGCTATTGCTTGCTTATCTCTAATGCTCGACCTTTCATTTCTAGATTTAGTCGACACTTGGGTGTCTTTAGAAGAAGAACTTTCAGCTTTAGCTTCATCTTTCTGGGTAGCCTGTTGAATTTTGTTGGTTTTGACAGTGCCCGATTTCGGAACTGTAGAGTCCTTTTTCTGGGGCTTAATTTTCTCACTTTCGCAGCTCTCTGCGCCTCTATTATTCTCCTTCTTGCGAGATTTTGTCAGCGATTCTGAAGATTTAACCGATTCGGCAGTGTCTTTCTTTTTTCTGGTCTTCTTCACATTTGAGTCAGTTGACGCAACCGCTTGATCATCATTCACATACACATCATCTTCTGGATGTTTCTTCTTCTGGCTCCTAGCCTTAGCTGCAAATTCATTTTCATTTTTATTCTTTTCAACAGTGCTAGTTATATTTTGATAAGATATTGGATAGTCATACTCCTGCGTGCTTTGATTAAAGGTGTCTCTATAAATAGCTTCCCTGGAACTCTTGCTTTTTGATACGTGGTTCCCAGAGCTACCTCCCACCGCTGCCATGGATTGATTTGAAAGGCTCTCGTCACGGCCTTTCCCAATCTTCTTATTACTCTGACTGCGAGAAGAATTACTTGACTCAGATTCAATGGCAAAGTTTCTTGTACTTCCGGTTTCCTGGCTCTTCGATGTATTGTCTGATTTTCCACCAATGGCAAAGTGTCTCGTTGAATTATTTGATCCAGATCCCATTTCAGCATAATGATTGCTTCCTTTTCTTGTGTTACTCGTGTTGTTATCTACTCTGGATTCGCGCGCAGGCTTTTTAATCTTTCTGTTTGATTTAATATCGATGGAGGCATCACTTCCGAGTTCTTCTTCTTCTGTATCATCATCTTGAGAATCTTCTTCTGTGTCGTCTTCTCCAGTAACCTCTTCTTCACTACCTTCTTCACTGATGTCCTCCCAAGACTCAGACGAACTATTCTCAGAAGAAGATTCAGATTCTGATGATTCAGTTTCAGAGGACGACTCGCACGATGAAGTGGAACTTGTCTCGGAAGTGGAAGAGGTGTCCGACGAATCATCATCACTGGTGGAAGATGAAGAACTCGATCTAGTTCTATGATGATGCCTTCTTTTGCTTTTAGCATCAATTCCTTTCTTAATCGTCCCTGCATGTCGAGAGCTTGTGCCTTTCCTTGAAGTCATTGTGGCGCTCGTCTGGCTGCCACTGGAGTAATCCTGGTCATTATCGGATGAGGTATGCTGTCTTCTGGTGGATTTATACGGCACTGGAACATCGTAATCGTGATTTCCTGATCTTTGTTTGACATTTTTTGATGCTTTTCGAGTTTTAGGAATATCATAATCATTGCTCGTTACAGAATTCTTTTTATAGACGTTTATTGTGGGCACATCGTAGTCGCTACTCGGCTTCAAGCTTCTCACACTGAAAGCTGCACTACTGACAGATGTCATAGAATCATTTCCATTTCTTATGCTACCGGATGCACTTCTATTCGATATCATAGAATCATTTCCATTTCTTACGCTACCGGATACACTTCTATTCGATATCATAGAATCATTTCCATTTCTTGCAGAATTAGCTTTTTCTCTGCTGCTCGTGCTATTGAGTTCACTCTCGTATAAAATAGTATCATCAGGGTTGCTTCTCTGAGTCTGAGATGGCTGAGCGTCTTGATGAAAGCTGCCGCTGGTAGAGTTGGAAGCTGGCTTGTAAGCCTTCACAGACCCCGCAGTAGATTTGGAAAGGTTGCTGGAGGTTTGAAATTGGGATTGACACGGATTGTAACTTCTGCCAGAGATACTTCCCCTTCGTGGAATACAAGTGGAAGCTTCCAGTGTGGCCTCTGCAGAATAAAACAGTTAATTCAACTATTGATAATTTTATGAAATATATTATAAATTTGCTAATATATAAAGGTTGAATGATATGTCTGAAGAAAATCTCAGTTAAGGATAGAAATTCTTCTCAAGATCGAATAATATCTTAGTACATTTATTTGCTTTAGTTGCACTTAAAATGAGCCGTTGCTTGTACAGCTTGTATAAGAGCCAGTGGCGATGTCGGTAAGATACTCGACCGCGGATCAGTATGTGCGAGGTTCAAATCCTGGGCTCGCCCGTCACTGATAAAGCTTTCGAGTGAGGAAACTGACGTTAACCTTAGCTTTACCAGCTTTCACAACTTGCACAAATTGCACCAGCCTGTACCAACTTATATAGCTTGTATAGGTTGTACAAGCTTGTACAACATGTACAACTTATACAGATTGTACAACTTATGCAGTTGTACAGCTCCAACAGCTGGAATCAGCTTGTACAACTTGTACTAGCTTGTAGAGCTTCTACAGCTTCTATCAGCTTGTACACCTTGTGTCAGCTTGTACAACCTGTAGAAACTTGTGCAACTTCAATAGATTCTACATTTGGTACCGGCTTGTACAGCTTGTACAGCTTGTACCAACTTGTATCAGCTTGTACAACTTGTACCGGCTTGTATAGCTTGTACAGCTTGTACCAACTTGTATGAGCTTGTACAACTTGTACCGGCTTGTACAACTAGTACTAGTTTGTAGAACTTCTACAACTTGTACCAGCTTGTACAACTTGCACCAGGTTGTACAATTTGTACAGCTTATGCCGTTTGTATAACTGCACCAACTTATAATAGCTTTTACCAGCTTCTATTGCTGGCGCTTTGTACAAGTGTAATGTTCAGTTTCTGCAAACATTCAGCTATGAAAATCACCAGTCAAATAATCAATAAATTAATCAATCGAAGCAAATATTAATCAATCTTTATGCTTGAGGAATTAATGCTAGGAAGAGCTGCTGTAATTTATTCTATAAAATCTGCTAGGATGTTGTGTTTTAAGATTAAGGTTTTAAGCTCATCATTTCTTCTTCGACACACTCGAGCTACCTTTCCTAATAAATGAAAGAGCACATGAAATGTTTCGCTTCACATACGTCACAACAATTTAGTATTGAATACAGAGCGGAGATTTAAATTTGATTGAGTTTGCTACGATGAATTGTATAAAGATATTTTGATTTAGAGGAGAGAGAGATAAACATAAAATATAATGGAAATACATTTAGTTAAAATTGCAAAAAAAAAAAAAAACTGTTTGTAGGATGGTAGAGATATTGATGATAGACAGTACATTGAAGCTGGAGTAAGCATGAGGATAGTTAGGAAATGGGTAGATGAGTAATACGTGTACATCTATATCGTACATCAGCTAAATAATGGAACAAGTATTTGCAACTAGTAGGGTCAAGCAAGTTAAAAATTTATAAGGTAACAGTAGGAAGAAAAATGGAGAAAGTCCATTCCTGTCAAGACCCTAGGATTCAAGGGAAGAAGATTATGATAGTGATACGGTAATAGCATGCTAACTTTGGAATTTTCATTGATGAATCCGGGTCTATTAAAATTTAGTATCACCAATATTACTAGAATTAGAAAACTCCAGCTAATGTAGAACTTTACAAATATCTGCTCATGCATATCATGTGTACAGTGAAAATAATTCAAATAACAATAGACTGCGCAGCTAGAATAATACTTTTGACAACAATCAAAAATTTGCCAAATCATTTTATAATTTTTAATTTAAAAGTTCGAATAAAATAACAAATCGAACAAAAGTTCTGATACTGAATATAGGAACCCTACGTCGAAGCAAATAATTCTAAGTAAATGAAAGAATAATTAATATGTAAACCAAATTAAGATACTGCCCACCAGATTTATGAGCAGTGTCGGCTATCTTTTCACGAGATCGACTTAGTCTGCCAAACTGCCCCGAATACTCTGCTGATACAATAGTCTGATCACCAGCCCCCTCATCTGAACTTAACTCTGCGTCATTGATAGTTTCATATAGAACCTCGTCTTCTTTATCAGATTTCTTTAAACCCTCATACGTGGGGGCTTCAGTTCTATAAAACTGTTGATATGGAGTACTATCACAATCCGCCGCATAGTTGGATTTAGGGAAATCATATTTCTTGTTTTCTGCTCTTTGCGCTGTGCCGCTCTTTGATACTCCTTGAGACGATTTGATGCCGGTCCCGATGGAATAATTTAGTGAAGAATTGCTGGAATTATCATGTGAATTGATGTTGATTTTAGAACCACCGCGCGGTGATTTGGTGCCGGTTCTGTTGTAATAGTTTTGTGAAGAGTTACTTGTGTTGCTTCTAACACTGAAATTCAGATCCGATCTGTTGGGAGAAGATGTTCTTGGAATTTTTGAAACTGAAAGAGCAGAGGATATGCTTCCTCCGTCAGGTGGAATCTTTTTCCTTATGTTGCTTGCTTGATTGAAATTTTCTCGTGACATGATGTAATTTCTTTTGCAATTCTTCTCTTGAAGTTTCTGTAGCAGTGAGAAAGAATACATGCATCAAACAATTAATCTAAATCTAAATTAAATAAATCATTTTATCCTGCGGCCATCACAGATGGCGAGGGTTGGAAAAAAAATTGTTTTGGTTTTGGTTTTGTATTTATGAGGTCTTTAGATTTTTAGAATTTTACCACAGTTACTTTAAAAGCAAAAAATTGTGAAATCTCTGAAATCATAATTAGAAATTAAAAATGTTTTTGCGCTTTGGTTTCATTACGACTTGACAAATAGCTTAACCATTAGTTTGTAGGAGTTATTAAATGTTAATGTCAAGTTGTCTGATTAAAATTGTAAAATTTTCAAAGATATTAAATTTAAAAAATTGAAATATTTGACATTTTTTAACACCCTAAAAACCTAATTTTTGCGCTCTTAAGTTTTCTTGTTTTTAACAAACCTAAAACCTAAAAAAAAATCAATTTTGCTACCCCTGAAGAGGGCACAGTATCCCATTAATGAGTAATACTGATTAAAAGAAAAATAAAAACGTTTCTATATGTATTTGTTACCGATACCCTTCCTTCCGAGATAAAAAACGTAAAACAACAATATTTTAAAGAAATTTTCGATACAACTGCAAAAGTCGGTAGCCGATCTTTGTGACTGCTTTCTTTCCATGATTAATAGTAACTTTTGCTGTTGATAGCTCCAATTGCCAGCAAATTGGCGGGATTAAGTGTACTTATTATCTGCGAGTCAATAAACGAAGTTAAGCAATGTCGAGCTCGGTTAGTGCTTGGCTCAGTAAACGACTCAGTCAATGGGTGATAGACTTGACAGACTGAGTGTTGACAACTGTGAATCTCCGCGGATCAGTATGTGCGGGGTTCAAATCCTGGGCTCGCCCGTCACTGACTTCGCTTTCGAGTGAGAACACTGACGTTAACCTTAGCTTTACCAGCTTCAAGTTCCTAAGGTTCCAATAGCATAGGTACATATCTTCGGTCGTGCACAGCCGAAATATTTCACTTCGCAAACCTGAATATTGTTGGCAGAATAGAATCTACCAGTCTGCTGAATTTTACTAAAAATGTATTTCGGTTCAGACTCGTTTCAACAGCAACGATAGCTGCAGAAATGATAAGTACGCTTAAAGATGGCAGCTCAAGTCTGAAACATAATTAAACTATGGCCCTATAAGGTACATCCATTTGTTCTTTTCTGACCTACCTGAGTTCCAGGTCATTTGCTACCAAGGTAAAAAATCTAACAGTCACTCCATATCCTCTCGCATAATGAAACTTATATCAATTATATAGAAAGACTAATTCAAAAGAGAGACGCAACCCTGATAACGTATTGTGAGTTAGTAAATTTAGAAAACGGAAAATGAGAAAGAGACACATGCTTTCCCGGATATTATTGTACATGTCGACTGCTGGAAATCTTACATGATTCCCATTGAAACTTCATACCTTCTTGCCATTTTATGTCTATACGCTAGCAGAGTCGAAAAACAACCCCTCATTTTATTTTCAAAGAAATTATGAACTATTATATATCAATATGTAAAGAACTACAGTTATATTTAGAAATTTGTGATAAAGATGGCTTTAAGAGGGTGCAAGATACTTAAACAAATTGCGGAAACAACTTATTTAATGTAGTTACATTTTTATATTTTACTAAAACGTCAATAGATTTTAATCGTTTCTCTACAAGTCCGCGTTTGTGCAACAATTCACATTTATGTGAGTCAATTTCAAAGATTTAAGAATTATGAACAAATACTGCGTTTACTAATACTTACACGTCTAGTATAAAAACTTTCCTGAAGTGATTGTTACCGTACTTTAGTATTGCCTGCTTCTCAAGTAAATAACTCATAAACACCACAATATTGCTACAGTATAAATTGACAATTATAGCGATGAACTTTGTAAATTCGCTTAAAGTCCGTAGACTAATTAATCACAGTTAACTGCATGCGCTGTTAATTAACTCTATGGGAAATAAATTTCTTATTGCACTCATATTTAAAAACAGGTTATCTTACGAAAAGCAAATTGGGGAAAACAAAATAGCATTATGCTTTGATTTTATTAAATATTTGTTAATTAGTTAAGTTTTGCTTATCAAATATTTCCTTAAAACCAGTTCCTTATACATTTTAAGCATATCCTTAAAATTTAAGATTTTAAAATTGCAATTAAAGTTTAATTTAAAGACATTAGAGCCTAGAGGGAATGAATTTAAAATTAATTTCAGAAATATATTACACATTTTTGTTTAAAACAAAATTAGCAAACACTAATTAGCTTTCCATTGGTTGAATTGATGAAATACTGCGATTGCTAAACTTAGTGTCTTTTAATTGTAAATTAGGCAGTAAATTAATTCTAGAAATTGCAACCAATTTGTTTCTTAAAACTTGTATTATAACGTTACAGCATATATCTCTGTTAAACAGAGCGTTACACATTCCAATTCGAACAACATTGAATAACTCCTACAAATTAATGGTTGAACTACGTGTATTTGCCTAGTCATACTGGAACCAAGTGCAACAAAACATTTTTAATTTCTGGTTATGATTTTAGAGATTTCAAAACATGTAATTTTAGCTTATAAAATAGCTATTAAGCAAAATACTTTTATAACTGCAAGCAATCTCAGCCTTTCATGAGCTCTCAGCTGCTGAAGTCGCTGCCAAGAGGAAGTCACTTAAATGGGCCGCAGTCACTAGCAGCTACATCTTCCTGCCAATTGCTATTGAGTCCTTGGACCCCATCAACTCTGCTGCGTCTGACTTCATAATCGAACTAGGCAGGAGAACCAGTGCAATTACAGGAAACCAACGCGAAAAGGCCTCTAATGCGGCCTCCCAGAGCGTAGAGGAATTATTTTACAGCAGAATTCTTGGTCGTTGATATATTACTTATGCATGGTAAAATTAGACTTTATTTGACTTACAGACATCCGAGTCAATCTGCTACTGTTTTTATTGATAAATTTTTCAAGTTCCTCTCCATATGCAAACCTTTAAAAATGAGTCTTATATGTGGTGATGTGAATATTGATTTGTTAAAATTTAGTACGTTAAATTTCATTGATCGCTATGTCCAATATGAACTTTATGCCGCTCTCGTTAATTCCCACGCATTGTATTAATAACTCGCGTAGCATAATTGACCATGTCCTCGCGAACTTCGGTTTGGATTATACTAAAGGCACCAGTGTAAAGTCCCTTACGGTTACAAGCGATATTACTGATCACTATGCCAATGTTGTACTGCTGGTATCTAAAACTGAAAGAGTTAACTACTGTGATCGCCCTTACATTAGAATTTATAGCACTCAAAACATAAACAACTTCCATGACCATCTTTCGAAAACTGACTGGACACCAATCTATAATTTGATTAATATTGATGAGGCTATTACTCATCTAACGAATTCCTTAATTACTGCCTCTGAGCTGAGCTTTCCTTTAATTCGGTGTTCTCGTAAAACAAATAAGGATAAACCCTGGATCTCTAAAGAATTAAAGTCTAGAATTAAAATAAAAAACAATTTATATCATACATTCAAAAAATTCAATTTACCTCTTGATAAAACTAATTATCTGAATTACCGAAAAATACTTGATAAAGATATCAAAAATTTCCGTAAAAATTATTATAAAAATAAATTAGACATAAGATTTTATTCTATTAAGAACATTTGGAGAACGTTGAATAATATTACCAGTTATCGTGGTATAACTAAGAATCAGACTATTGATCACTTAACTACAAATGGTGGTGTTATTGGAAATAACAAGGACATTGCGGAAGAATTTAATAAATATTTTATACAAAATAATGTACGGCTAGCAGATGCGATCCCACGAAATGATGTATCATATCAGAGTTTTCTTAACAAGGCTCTAGCACACTCTATTTTCCTAACTCCAACTTCCAACAATGAAGTCTTAAATTTCATTCATTCAATAAAATTGAAGAAAAGTTATTCTACTGGCAATTACGGTATATCCAGTAAAATTTTACAATTATCTGCAAACTACATTGTTAACCCACTTACCTTTATCATTAATAAATCGTTGGAATTAGGCTATTTTCCTGAGAATTTCAAATTAGCCAAGGTCATCCCTGTTTATAAAAAAGGTAAACATGATTTAGTGAAAAATTATAGACCAATTTCTCTCCTTAATAATTTAAGTAAAATATTTGAGAAAATAATGTATAAACGCATTACAAATTTGTAAATAAGTTCGAAATCCTTAATGAAAATCATTTTGGTTTTAGATCCGGCCATTCTACCACTGATGCTCTTTTCTCTAGTGTTAATTTATTATCTACTGAACATAATCATAAAAACAAGACACTTGGTATATTTTTAGATCTCTCAAAAGCATTTGATACAGTTGATCATAATATTCTGCTTCACAAATTGCATTTTTATGGAATACGTGGTACTGCCTATGATTGGTTTAGCTCTTATTTATCTCGAAGAAAACAATGCATCTTAATTGGTGACAGCATATCTAGTGTGTTACCTCTTAGTATCGGTTTCCTCAAGGTTCCATTTAGGACCTTTACTTTTTATAATCTACATGTATATGAATGATATTCATAATACCTGTACATTTGGGTCCATTAAACTGTATGCTGATGATTCTAATTTGTTTGTTAAACATAAGTCTATTGATGAATTGTTTATCTCTGCTAATATAGCTTGCTCTGAAATAAGTAAAGGGGTTATTAGTAACAAGCTAACTGTAAATTGCTCGAAGTCTTCGTATGTTTTATTATACCCCACTAAAGATGACGAAGCTACTATTCGATCTAACAATTTAAGTGTATCCCTTGATAATAACTGCATTAATAGAACATATGTTACCACATTCTTAGGCTTAACATTAGATGACAATTTGACTTTTGGTGATCATATTAAATCATTAATCTTTAAAATTAATAATTTTAATAGTACGTTATACAATCGTAGAGATTTTACTCCTATGAGTTTTCGTTGAAATTTATACCCTTCATTGATACAATCAAGGACTCAATATGGAATTGAAGTTTATGAAAATACAACCAAACAGTTGCTTCAACCTTACATGTTGCCTGCAACCGTATTCTAAGAACTTTACAGAATAAACATAAATTTCATAATGTTAAACAACTTTATATGAATTATAATGTATTACCAATTTTTCAGTTATTCCAATTACATACTGGTAAACTTGTTTTTAAATGTATTAATTTTCCCGATCTGACTATGTCAGAATCCATGAGATGTATTTTGATTGACAATCAGATTTCGTTTGTATATAATACCAGGCTCTCCGAGATCAATTATTTGTGTGCTAGAACAACCTCAGAATTTTTTAAATTTTATGCCTATAAGTATGTCAATTCTTGGAACCAAATACCTCCTGATATCCGCAGTTCGAGGTCTCTAGCTGAATTCACCAAACGTTGCAAATATAAAATGTTTGATGGCTTGTAAATGTCCATATTTTCGTTTTTTGTGTAAATGTTCAGATAGAATTGTGACTTAGATAACTGTTTTCTAATCAGATTAATTTGTAATTTATTTTACTTTCCTTTAGTTTGTTCATTAATTCTGAGATAAATTTTTATTTCGGTTGATTTTGCATTATACATGTATATGTCATTAATGAGTTAAAGACGGTGGTCAGCTAGATAAGATGTGTATCATCTTCCTGACGGCCGTTGTTCTGGTGTTTATAGACTGTTTGACACACTGTGTTCCTGGGAATTTTTTAAATTTTATTTCATTTAAATGTTTATTTCAGTTTGCATTTGTCAGTGATTTGGTGTTGATGCTGAAATAAACACATATATATATCTCTCTCTCTTTTAAACATTTCTTTTTCATCTTTCTTTTATATAAATAAAGTCCTTTTTTATCTTATATTTAGCAAGGGGCCCTATACAGCCCATGGCATTTACAAATAATAAAAGTAATAGTCACGGCTTATCATACAGACGTAGCGCCTGTAGAGTTGGACGTAATCAATTTCTCGATGACATCAACAGGAGTTCTGTCTCCAATATTTCTTACGTTATAAGTAGATAACTTGTTGAATGTGTTGGAGGAAACTAAAATGGGGTGCTTTGTAAATTGTAAATGTCTGAATAGCTATGTATGCTGATGATTAGATTCTAATCAGTATTTATGTTACTGATTTGCAAGAACTACAGTATTTTAAATGAAGATTCTGTTGCTACCATTATATCTTAAATGTGGATTTTCTTTGAAAAATATTAAATACTCAATCTACAACTAAGTTTGATTAGCACACGTTGAATTGTTTATTGTATAGTTTGCAATATTATCAGATCTACTAAATATTTGTATATAGGCTAATTTTTTCATTTTCTTTTCTTTTTTAGATTCGTTTAGTTTGTTTCTTTGTTTGTATCTGTCAATATAGCTGTGAATAAAGAATATATGCCTATAATTTGGTGATAAATCCTAATAGCCTAATATCCCCGCCATCAAAGATCTTCTGGGCCTGCTCAGATCTGACGGGGAGCGACCTGACGGAGTAACTTAAATTTCCTGGTAAGCGGCAAATGTCTTACATGGGACGTCACTGTTACTGACACTCTTGCCGCAAGTAACATCTGCATTTCAAGCTGCGCTGCTGGTTATGCGACCGAAGCATCTGCTAGCGGGAAACTCGTAAAATGCAACGAATTATCTTAAATATATATATATTTGTTCCCATAGCCTTTGAGACCAGGGACCCCTTAAATTCTGCAGCCACAGACATCATTGATGCGATAGGTAAGAGGACTCCTGCTGTTACTGGAGATCTACGTGAGAAACCTTTCCTGTTGCAACGTACGTCAACAGCTCTGCAGCGATACAATGCAGTTTGTTTTCGTGGCACTTTTGGTGACACGCCATTTCGGTGAGGAGAGCAAGATTTTAAAAAATCCCGTTATTAGGGGGTTGAAAAAGGTAATAACAATATAAAAATAACAAAAAGCAAATAAATAAATCAATCAAATTGAATCAATCGACCAATCAGTCCTTCCGTCAGTCAAAAAATGCTTCCATCGAAGAGTTCACGAACAAACAAAATCTGACAACCAGTTGATAAATCAATAAATACATGTATAGACTAATAATCAAGAAACGTGCACATTCGAATTTGAAGCCTATGCGAACACCTAGAGCTCAATTAGTGCAAATTTTTGCAGTTGTTGCAAATGTTGCGTCAAGTTGGCTCCGCAACATTCTCGTGTAAACATAAAAACTCTCGCGGATAAAGTCAAATGGTAGAGATTTATATCGGCGAGGATATCTTCCCCTTAATAATATTAGGCTTAAGTGAAAGTTGGGTTCAGTGCGGGTCCGGCAGGGAATGTAAATCCTAGAGTTCGGTTCGCACTCCGTTCTATTTTCATATCTAATGTTCCGAGTGGCTTGAGATTTTAGTATGCCGTCATCTGGTGAGTTATACATGTATATAAAGCAAATTGCAAGATTAATGTTTAAAAGTAGACGTCTGGCTTAACTGAATTCAGCAAAATATATTAAGCAGATATAATGTTACACCCTGTGCCTCACAAAATGCATTTCGATTCACAACTTTCAACAGACAGACACAATATTAAATTGAGAGGGAGAGAGGAAAAGAGAGAGAAAGAGACAGAGAGAGTCAAGGGACATTGGTACTATGAAGTGGCACAATTACTCCGAAGAGACACGGTATCCAATATCTATTCGGGTTGAGCGGTGGTTCACATTAATAGCAACACTGCGGGCTTTAAAAAAATATTTCACCTTCTAATTAGTAAATCCGATTCATGTCTCTAGTGTTCTTAATATTGGCAATCTTATTACTGAACCCAATATCTCAATCGACATCAATATGTCAATACTTAGATAAAAATAATCGAAGAGCTATCAATCCTACAGAAGCGAGCGTCGCTGTGTATAGAATTTAAGTAAAAGCGAAATTCGGGGTTGAACAGCAGAACCCAAAGTGTCGTCTCACGACAGAAGGGTATTAGCAAATCACTGTGGATAATTAGAGACCGTGGCATTGTGATTGTCTTGTATACGTAGGTATCATTCCATATTTATCTCCATCTCTCCTTTTCTCTCTCTCTCTCTCTCTCTCTTTCTCTCTCTCTTTCTCTCTCTCTCTCTCTCTCTCTCTCTCTTTCTCATTATTGCTATCCTTACTTAAACTGAAGTTTCTCAACATGGCTCTTTCTCGCATATTAGAGAGACAAGTGTCTTACAAGGCTACGATCCAGTATACGCTCTTCCCTGTTCAAATTTGTTAAATTTTTTGTTTTGATCACAAAAAGGGGGCAAACCATTTATAAAGCTAAATCGTTAACACACTTTTTTCGCATGTAAATATAATTTACATTAAATGCAAATAAAAAAGTTAATTAAGCCAAATTAAATTTATTAATTTAACCAACTAAGTTAATTAAACCAAATAAAAACCATTTTTACCTTATCACCGTAGTGGGAGTTCAATGAAAGTGCTTTTAAAATAGATGTAAAACTATCCCAGTTACAAATTTCTCTATAACGTCATTCTGAGCTTACCATATTCGAAACTCTTGTGAACGAACATGATATAGGAAAGCGTGAACTGAAAAAATATATACATAGTACATAATACTGTGCACTTAATACTTAATGTATACTGTAATTTGATATGTTGTATCTCTGCTGTAACTTTCTGCAGTTGTCAGATTGAAGTGAAATAACGAATATTATATATTTTTTAATATTGAAAATGAGTTTAAAGATTTAAAGATGTATCCGCGCTTTTTTTTCTATTCAAGCTCAATTTCTTACGCTATACAGACTTACTTGTTATTGCTGTAGTACGTACAACCTAATTTTCTTTCATTAGTCCAGTTATTAACATGAGATAGGGCGTTACATCAAGGATTTCCTCGATTAGGTCTCTGTATTTCTAGTTTTAGTTATATCTTCCTCCCTTAATGTTGTTAGTACTTAAGAGTTGATAGCGTATAGATTGTAATTGATTTGGATTTACGAAAAACCTTCTGTCGTCTTGAAGTTTGCATAATACCTATCCAGATTTGAACTCAGGCCTCAAGACTCTGAGGTCCACGCTCTACCAATACGCAAAATACCTACCCAAATAGACTAACCAGTAAAACTCGACAGAAGGTCTTATTTGCTAAACAGTTGTGACCAAGAAAGCAAATGAAATATGACCAATATGAATATAACGAATGAAAGAGCATTATGTCTTACAAGAAATTCATAAACTGTCATGCATTTTGATGAATAAAGATCATAGGGCCTATGTAATACCGTCCTTGCTTACAAATTGCCATCAGTTACCAGATGACAGCAGCTACTCCATCAGTAAATTATTAATCAGCAAATGATTAATTATTACAATTAGTTCAATTATCAATAATAATTGTTCAATTTATATTAGTTCAATGACTAATTGAACTTATTCTCAATTCGCATACATAATTTACATAAATACAGCTACATCTATACAACGGTGTAACATGCAGTCTGGTGTATGCATGGGAGCACATACATAAGAAGAGAGTCGTTAAAAATACAAAACAATCATGCGATTATAATCAGTGAGGTCATTATATAATGGAGTAGGAATCCGTTTCTGAAAGAAAGGTCTGGAATGCCCAAATTTCAAAATGTTACTACAATTTCTATAAAAATAACTGTGATAAGCACGCAAACGCGGGTGGTGAGTAGAAAAATACGCACATATAAAGCTAAAGCCAAATCCAGTATTTTCTTTTACGAAGAACTTTAAAAATGAAGTTTTGTGTTCATTCAGTTTCTAACATATCATAGCACAAACAAGCACACGGAAACACACAGTTCTTATTTAAACACGCGTACTCACACGCACACATTCACGCACACACACGCACACACACGCACACACACACATGCACACACGCGCACACACTTAAGTCAATCGATATGTGGCTTGAATCATTCTATCTCCAGTCACCACTGTTGTATAATTAACATTTTCAACTCTCTGTAACTCATTGATCTCTCATTTATCCACCGCGCCGCTCAGAGGGCGCCACTGGTGCGCAGCGGGGAGTCGCTACCGCCTTCATTATTACACGAGTTTACTTGCCTCCTCGGTTGATTGTCTCGACCGTCAAAGAACTTCATGGATTTTAGCACATCGCGTAATATGTGGAATTATGAGCCAGTATGTAAGCATTAAGTTAAGATGTGACACTGCTAATTATTAGCATGAAGGGTATTTAGAGGGTTTTACTGGATTTGCACGCCTTTATTCTGTTTCATATAATCGGGCAATATAAACAGCTTAAATCATAAGCATTGGTTGAAATTAAATTCAAATGTGCATTAAATTATTTTAATCGGGATTACGAACTCTGAACTGCAAAATTTAATAAAATAACACACATTTTGATTATTAATAATTGAAGATTAGCGAAATGAGTAAAAATTGTTGCTTACAAAATCATCCGTTGAGTGCACAGTGCTTTCTACACACACAAACAAACACACACACACACACACACACACACACACACACACACACACACACATATATATATATATATATATATATATATATATATATATATATATATATATATATATACATGTGTATATACATGTGTATATACATGTGTATATATAGAAAACCACACGCAATTTTCACTTATTATAAGTATTGAAAACATAACTTTTAATTATTTTTTCCATTTAATCCTCCTACCAACAAAGCTTTACTTAAACATCTACATGTAGATAAAATTTTAGTGAATGCAATATTCTAGAAGAATTTATTTCAACTTATTTCAATTACACTTTCTCACTAATTCAGGTAAAATTCCTATAAATAAAACATACATAACTAACTCAAACCAAAATTAACTGCATAACGTTGTAAATAATTTTTACGTCAGTTATTTGTAGCATCCTCTATAAAGCACTAATCAGGACTTCAATGTTGTAAATTAAGCGAAATTCTTATTGAAGTAGACGATAATTAGTAATGAATTACAGTGATCAATACAAAAATGTACAGTGTGACGCATTTGATACAGTCCCATGATATCGACAACCTTTAATTATCTCACTGGTCATTATTATCCATTGCCACGCCTAACAACAGATGAATCCTGGGTTGTTTGTCTCCAGCCACCTCCCCGATACTTACTCAATCATCTGACCCTCAGAAGTTGAACTGCTCTTATTCAACCTCCATTACGACACGACTTAGCTCTGCAAGAAATTAGAGCTAG
Organism: Enchytraeus crypticus; assembly: GCA_905160935.1. NCBI lineage: Eukaryota > Metazoa > Annelida > Clitellata > Enchytraeida > Enchytraeidae > Enchytraeus > Enchytraeus crypticus. The sequence continues at coordinate 54,477 of CAJHZI010000507.1, forward strand.
AAGATGGATTGAACCTAGGTAGAGACAGGTAGATAAATAGATGTAGATAGAAATATAGTTAGAGAGAGAGAGAGAAAAAAAATTGAGATAGAGAAAGAGAGAGAGAGAGAGGGAGAGAGAGAAATAGACAAAGAGAAAGAGAGGGAGAGATAAATATAGAAAAAAAGAGAAAGAAATAGAGAGAGTGAAATAGATAACGACGAAGAGAGAGAGAGAGAGAGAGAGAGAGAACTATTGATAGAGAGAGAGAGAGAGAGAAATAGATACAGAAAGAGAATGATAGAGAGAGAGATAAAAAAGAGAGATACGAAGAAGAAAAGACGATAAGAAGATTATTAGAAGAAGTTAGATGGCTCAACATCAAGTAAAAGAAACAACGAGAAACAACAAAGCAGTTTCATCGGAGCAGAATATTCACAAACAAAATACATGTTTATTGCTCTTGTTTGACTTTATATCTTTTGAGCCAAATATTTAACGAAGGATTTAACGGTCTTATTAGCTGATGTAAAATTGAACACTGGTTAAAATTTCAAGTAATGAAGAGCCACACCAAGTATATATACATGTATATATATATATATATATATATATATATATATATATATATATATATAATATACATATATATATATATGTATATATATATATATATATATATATATTATATATATCTATACATATATAGTAAATACATATATTTATATACATATAGTATAGGACCTATATATATATATATCCCGTATACTGTATACTTGTATACACTGCAGGATTACTTTATGCAAACCGGTCCATTTATTCATCTGAATTTATGATTAAAATAAAATTTATTATGCACACATTTTTCAACCGACAAAAACAGATATTTGGTAGAGATTGGAAATTGTATTTCAAATTAACGTACTTATTTCGTTTGCTCGCAGAACTACTCTAAGATTTCTTAAATATATATTATGCTCGGTAAGTCACTTTTGCCCGTGTTTTGACTGGATCTTTGTAAAACAGTCTGACCGTTTGCCAAACGTCTCACAAGGAGGCAGTAAGCAATAGATGAAGAAGGTAATGAGCAACCATTTAAGAAATTATATTTACTAGCGATGGGTATCGAACCGAACCCGAACCGAACCAAACCCTAAAATCTAGAATTTGGACCAAACCCAACCGAGCTCGAACCCAGACTCTGACCGAACCCGAACCCAAACTCTGACCGAACCCGAACCCAGACTCTGGCCGAACCCGAACCAAACCCGAACCCAGATTTCGTCCAAACCGAACTGAGCCAAACTTTTGTAGTTCCTTTCTTCTTCACCAGCCTGACATTAAATAAAGATAGTAAGAACAATACAATATATATTAGTTTTTACATTTGCTTGTCTTACAGTATCTAACAGCATATATTCAGATAAAATTGGTTCCAACACAAATTTTAAACTGGTAGCGATACAAAGGAATGGTAGTGAGAAGCGAGATTGGGCCTACAGAAGATAATGGATAGTCTGAATGATACGGCATTGAGATATGGAATGAAGATTAACATCAAAGAGACTACAGTGATGAGAGTATTCCATATATAGTATTATATATATATATATATATATATAGTATATATATATATATATATATATATATATATATATATATATATATATATATATATAATATATATATATATCGATGTCAATATCAGAGTCGTCGTCATCTAACGGCCTTTTTCAGGGTCAGCACATTTTCGAAAAGGAATTGATTCTAATTGGCGTTTTGCGTTGCGTGTTAAATGAAAAAAATCAATTTTTTCGCAAAACTTTGATAACTCCGTTTCCCTTAAAAATATTTTTACAAAATCTGGTCAGCTTGTGGCTAAATTTCTCCACAAGAGAACCTTACAATTTCAAGGCGAAATATTAAGAATTGACTAAGGTATCGCAATTGTGCTAGGAGGATATTTTTTAATGCGCACCCTGTATATTATGAACATTTGTTGGTCAACTTACAATGTATTAAGAAATGTACATGAATAAATACCACTTCTCTCCTTTTCTCATTGTCATATTTTTACCCAGGTGAAACAATATGGCAGCTATTAATTATGAATTAATGAATTTTTAAGCATATTTACCATAAACCATTTTAAACATGTTTGTTATAACCATGATTATTGTAAGTAAAGTTAAACAATTGCAACATTATCCAAACCAAACCATTTCGAACTCGAATCGAACTCTTGCGAGTTGGAAAGCAAGCCGAACCCAAACCAAACCCGAACCCTTGTTAGAACCGAACCCGAACCGAACTTTCATTTTCAACGAACCGAACCGAACCCGAACTCTGGAAATTCATAAAATTCCCATCTCTAATATTTACCCCAGATTATAGGATTGATACGTATATAGGCCTATACTGAAAGAATAATACAATTTTTAGCCCTCAGAAAGTATAGTCTTACACGTTATGTGATCACATCCATTGACATCACTGAAGAAGAGTGGATATGTTTGCTATAGAGTCATCACGGGCTCTTTAACCAAGTTGCGGGATACATTTTCTGCTAAACAATTTGCTAAATTTTGTCTTCTTAAATAGAAATATTTTGACATATGTTCAATTGTGCGCAAGGCACTTGTTTGTTTAGTATCATAATGAGGTTGATAATTATAAAATAATTACCTACATGTCGACCCATTTATATTTCTCCATATACTCTGAGGCATATGGTTCAACCACAGCTAATATAGGCCTACACTTTTTGTATAATATCGACAAGATGTCGGTAAGGTATTCGATCGCGGGTAAGTATACGCGGAGTTCAAATCCTGGGCTCGCCCGTCACTGACATCGCTTTCGAGTGAGGAAACTGACGTTAACATTTGCTTTTATCATGGCATATGGTTGAGGTATCCTGCCTGTGAACGGCAGATATACCAAAGAGATTAAAAAAATAAATATGTAAAGTTATAAAATATTATATCTAATGAGATTTAATTGTGTAGGGTTTCTAGAAGGTCACAATTGTGCAGAGGTTATAGTCGTCAGGTACAGTCATGAAGATTTATGTGACAGATCCTTAGGCGAATTGAAGTCTCGTGGGTTCGATTCCCGGCCGAGCTGATCTGAGAATAAAATCTCGGACATTCACTTCTATGGTTACAAGGAAAATGGTCTAGATTGCCTAACTGTTTAAATTTGTGGTATTAAAAATGATAGATATCAACATGCTTGATATTTCCCTATAATGCGTGTCATTTATTTATACTTATTTTGCAAAAGATGGAGAGATAAATCCTGTTTGAATTTTAAAACTACAAAAAGAAGCCAGAAATCTAAGTCAATTAATAAAATTCAATTATTTACATCTTAGCAACCGGTATTGAAGTAAAGCTACTGATTTCGTAGCATTGTAAATAAAAATTTACTTTGCAAATTATAATTAGAAACTTTGCGGTAAAATTAGTAGAGATTTTAGTTACATTGTAATTAATAAAAGGAGGATTGTGCGACTTAGAGTATTGACTAGAATCATAGTATTGACTAGAATCATAGTATTGACTAGAATTAGAGTATTGACAAGAATCAGAGTAATGACTAGAATCAGCGTATTGACTAGAATAAGAATATTGACTATTGACTCGAACTACAGTATTGACTTGAATCAGAGTATTGACTTGAATCAGAGTATTGACTTGAATTAGAGTATTGACTAGAATTAGAGTATTGACTATAATCAGAGTATTGATTAAAATCTGAGTATATTGCTGTGAACTGACAGGTTAGAACATAATGAAGTGTACACAGGCTGTTGTCGAGCTGAAGCAATTTGGAGCAAAGTACAATTTAACGGAGAATTATAAACAGTTACTATACTTGCTAAGCATACAGTGCACTCACTGCTTAATTATTACCTGTGCCTGAGTTTTGTAATTCAGAAACTTTATAATATTATTTAAAAAACTGAATATATTTGAAACTGTACTGAAATACTCTTAAACTTGCTTTCTCACCTGCGAATGCCACCGAATAAGAAATGAGGCGACCAACCAGCAAAGGAAAGCGACTTTGAGACGTCCAGAGGAAAATTGGGGAGGAGATATGGCGTAACGGTTAGAGTGTTTGCCTTGGATAGAAGTGGAGTGGGTTCAATGTCCAGGTCAGTCAACAAATGATGGATATCCCCTTGGGTCCATGGAAGGTTAATCTTGTATCGGAGCTTGATGCCGATTGACGCTATCAACAGCAAAGATATGATGAACCATGGAAAGGATTAATAATAACCTGCCAGGAACCTGTAAAGCGGTGTCGAAGATCGGACACCGATCATGAAACAGCTATAGAAATTGTCGGAGGCTATTATCAGCGACGGACAGCAGTCAAGTTTTCATCTATTGCAACCGATATCTAAACTCAGGTAAGAGACCCTAAATGTTCTCAACGCGGGCGAAAAACAATAGTAGGGCGCATAGAATTCTGACAGTCAAAGATCTCCAAATTCCTGTAAATCCACAAAGTTAATGCTTATCTTTAAACCTTTCTCCATAAACTTATACATATATATGATATATATATATATATATATATATATATATATATATATATATACATACATATATATACGATATATCTAATTATATATAATGATTCTATATTTAATATAACTAAATAAAGAGCATAGATAGTAATATATGCATATTCTCTATAGAACGACTTTGTCATGGATACAATTCACCTCTTTATAGTTGTCATAGTAACGAGGGTGTGTCTCTTATACAGAGGCATAAGTTGACGTAAAGATTGAGTTTGGAACTTATCCGCCCAGAGTCAATCGAGACTCCCACATATCTGTGACTTCAAAGAATTGTAATGAGCGGGTTGAGCCACCCAAAGCAAGTTCTTCACTTGAAAGGACTGTGGTGGGCGAAGTTCCTGGCACCAGTATTTCTAGGAGTGTTGTCCATCTGACCCCCATCCCTCAACATTCACCGGTTACCTCCAGCAGGTGGTAATAGATGATTTAATATATGGGATTTTAGTTCCCTCACTCACTCACTAACTCACTCACTCACTCCCTCACTCACTAACTCACTCACTCACTAACTCACTCACTCACTCGCATATTCACTCACTCACTCACTCAAGAGACTATGGAAGATGCAATAAACTAAGTTAGGCCATGTCGGACTTAGTTAATGTTAGGATAGATGAACTGCTTGGAAGACCGAGTGCTAATGGGATTAAATGAAAACTCGTTGAAAGTTACTCTTAATCCTGATTCCAATGTACTGCACGGCATTGGTCAGTTTATATAGGCGACTATTATTGATAAGCAACGATGGAAATAGCGAAAACAAAAAGCTTCCCACTTAACAATTAAATACGTAGCATGCTCGTCTATCAAGTGCATAACTAAAAGGTATAATGTGGGTGACTCCACGACTGGGAAGTAAAAACCGGATCGAAATTCCACTAGAATTAAACAAACAGTTCTTATTTAGACTGAAATCGTAAAACAGTGATGTTATCTAAGGTCTTTTGAGGAGGTAGTTATTTTCATAATGCCTGAATGTTTTTTGATTGCCGGATCGACACCGTTAAGGATTTTTTACTTTCTCTTCGGCTGCTCAGCACATGATTTTTCTGATCGTTTATAGCGAATCGATTTGTAGTAACATGTGATGGGATGTCCCTGACATAATCCTTGTGTGACAAAACTGACGTTAAACGGACGTTATTATTATAAGTGTTTGCAAAGACTTCAACGTGCTGCAGCCTGCTGAATGGCTTGAGTGAAGCATGAAATCTTCTTTATATCGCAGTTATAACGGCTCCGGCTCAAATCTCATCCAATACTGCAGGAAGTGGGCTTAACCTCAGAGTGTCGTTATGTACATGGTTCATCCGTTAGGTCTGGAGAGAGAGAGAGAGAGAGAGAGAGAAAGAGAGCGAGAAGAGAGAGAGAGAGAAAGAGAGCGAGAAGAGAGAGGAGAGTGATAGAGAGAGAGAGAGACAAATATATACATGTATATATATATATATATATATATATATATATATATATATATATATATATAAATATATATATTTATATAAACATATATATAGCGATATAGATATAGATTTAGTTAAGAAATAGAGAGGACTAGAACGGGAAGAGAGAGAGAGAGAGAGAGAGAGAGAGAGAGAGAGATAGGCCTATATATTAAGAGAGAGAAAGGTAGAGTGAGGGAATGTCTGCACAGAAGAATGTTGGTATATAGTATGAGAACATATATGAGGAGGTAGGTTATTTGAAACGCTAATATCACCAACATAGAAATTTTCCGAGCCAGTACTCTATACCGTATACTCTATACCGGTTATAATTCACGATTATAATCCTTTTTCGTGCGTGGCATTTTATACCTGCAGTATACATGTATATAAATTACATGAGAGGAAATCTTCTACAAGCTGAAATAGAATTGATCTTATTCAGTATCTTCGAAGATTTCTTTAGAGCCCTTTGAGTAAAGAATCTGAATAAATTAAACGTTACTACACTGTCGATGTAGGCCGCTGGTCAGTCATGTACGTGCATGCAGTAGTGCACAATTAAGACCATAATTTGATTCGCATATTTATACATTTTCAACTTTTAAATTAAGAAATCATTTGATTCAATATATGGAGTAGCTGTATGAGAGGTAATCAGAGCTCGTGTAGCTGCTCAGTTAGGAGGACCTTGGAGGTTGTGGTTGTGACACCTTATCGCAATGAGCCGGAGGCTTGTTGGTAAGTTGTTCGACAGTGGATCAGTAGAAGCAGGGTTCAAGTCCAGTGCTTTCCCCGTTGCTGACATGCTATCTAGCAGAAAGCAGACGTTAAACTTGGCTTTAGCCTTTAGTGAAGATAGCGCAGTAAGAAGTGATCTTCAGATCTTGAGACTCGTGGTTAAAATTTCAGTCAGTGAGCCGAAGATGTAAATAATATTACTGTGTTTTGAAAGATTCTCTCTCTCTCTCTCTCTCTCTCCCTCGGAGAGCTGCACTAGCTGCTATATAACTAGCTAAGACAATCATCATCATCATCATCATTCCTGAAACCCCGTTAAACTAGGGTCGGGATACGAATAGAGTGTCTCAAATCCTCTCTCTCCTATACCATACCACCCCTATTTGAGACTTTTCCATTCGTTTAAATTTTTGTAGCAATATCTGGAGCCTAGGCGCTCACCAACCGAATGCCCTTTCTGACTTTGGTATGGATCTTAGTGCTTTAGTCGCCTTCTACGACACGTGCAGTCACCGGTTGATCAATTCTTCAAGCAACTCGGACACAACACGGGGAATCTAAGACAATAGCTTCGATTAATTAAAGAGTGAAGAGATAGTAAAAAATGCCTACAAAGACATAATCAAATGCAAGACTATTATTCCGCATTCAAGCTGATTCTGCAAAATCTTATCGTGCACCTACTAGTGGACTTCCTGAAGTGGGTGGAATACGGTTGCTAGGGAGGATACTCGGAGTTGTTGCTACGGATCGAGGCTATCCGGGGTGGTTGCTAGGGATCGATGCTATCCGGGCTGGTTGCTAGGGATCGATGCTATCCGGGGTGGTTGCTAGGGATCGATGCTATCCGGGGTGGTTGCTAGGGATCGATGCTATCCAGGGTGGTTGCTATGGATTGAGGCTATCCGGGGGTGGTTGCTAGGGATCGAGGCTATCCGGGGTGGTCGCTAGGGATCGATTCTATCCGGGGTGGTTGGTAGGGATTGAGGCTATCCGGGGTGGTCGCTAGGGATCGAGGCTATCCGGGGTGGTTACTAGGGATCTAGGCTATCCGGGGTGGTTGCTAGGGATCTAGGATATCCGGGACGATTGATAGACAGCATCCATAGATAGATCGTAGATGCTGAAGTCAACTGAACTTCCTGGAGATAACAAACTTTTGAATATTAATATACGGTTCAACAAACCTATTAACAAGATAAAAGACCTATGGAAATGCTGTCCTACTGCGTAAAGCAGCGTCATCGCTTAATCGCTTGAACGTAAAGCATTTAACTCGTCGAACCACTCTCATTACACCACAGTTACGCAATGTTTTACGTTGCTGCAGTTGATTAGTTCATTATGTAGAATTATAGATCGACATTTGATCATTTAATTAGAGTAGAATCAGCCAATCTGGGTTTATTTCAGAAAAAAAAGTTATGGCAACTTTCAATTATGAAAATTTAAAAAGAATTAAAAAGAAAAATATTTGTTAGTTTTCATGTAAATTAGAGAGTTCGGAAGAAGACGAGGTTTGAATTGAATTAGACGTATTTAATTGACTGGAATCAATCGGATTGACGAGTGGTATCGATGTTCATTTGAATAAATAAAAATTACATTGCAATTATTGCATCTGCAAGAATTGTGATCAGAGTCTGTGCATATGGCTGTTTTCAATCTCTTTTCTCTCGTGAAAAGAGATTGCTTTCCTCTCCTTTCTCTTGTGATATTTCTAGATCTACCTCTAGCCCTTTTCTATTTGCATTCATCTTACATCATTCATCATACATTTTCATCAACCCAACCCCGCAGATACGCTTTTCTACCCAGTCCTCTTTCATTTTCTTATTAAATATATAAACTATCGCTGCTAAATTCGTTCAAAAAAGCAACTTTTTCAAAGATTTGCGTAAACAAATTTTTTTAGTGTTTCTCAACAACAAAATTTCCAATGCCTCTAGTTTCCCGAGTTTACCTTTCCTTAACATCCACTTCTCAAATCTATAAAGAAATTAATGTTGTGGTGTGTTTCAAATATCTTTATTTTTGTGGTTTCCTGAATACATTTGGTTAGGAGTTCTCTAATAGTTTGAGGTCTAGTTGATACAGATTCTCTATGTATTTTTACACATATCAGTTTAAGTCTTCCTCCTTTCTTCTCGATTCTTTGCTCCTTCTCTTCTCTGTTCTTGTCACTTTCGAACATGGAACTACTAATTGAGTATATAGTATCATCATCGTCATAATCATCTTCTCTTGAATCCTAGTTTAACTAGGGTTGGAATACAAATAGACAGTCTCAAATCCTCTCTGTCCTACGCCACACCATCAGCAAATCCCCTATTTGAGACTTTTCCATTCGTTTAAACTTTTGTAGGAATTTCTGGAGCCTAGGCGCTTACCAGTCAAATGCCCTTTCTGACTTTGTTATGGATCTTAGTGCTTTAGTCGCTTTCTACGACACGTGCAGTCACCGGTTGGTCAATTCTTCAAGCAACCCGGACACAACACGGGGATAATTGAGTATAGTATAAAGTCTATATACAATTTCAACCAGCTCAGAAAATTATAGAAATATGTTTAGAACATACTTCAGATAAGTCGTTAAGCTTGAAGACAGTGATTCAAATATTTTAAGCCATAACATCATGAAATATTAGTACACATAAAACTTGAGAGCAGGCCTATTTATATGTACTTTAAATTTGACCCAAATTTGGATCTGATTATAGAGCCTCAATCTACTACTTCACCTACACAGAATAACATTTAAAGGATTTGTTCATATTCGCTATTGCAGGAGTACATAGATGCCTATAAGTTTCTGCTTCATTCAGAGTCCGTAGAATTTTTTGTAAGCCTGTCTTTTGACTTGTACGACCTCACTAGGTGTTTTGACTTGTATTTCCGCAAAACCTCCTCCTCCACCATCCTTCCTGATCTAGTCTTTCAACACATCCTAAAATACCCCATAGACGCTCCATCTGAGAGAGAAGAGCTTTCCTAAATAGATTCATTAGGTCTATATATAATTAACCGCAATGGTTGTATATAATAGATATAGGTCTATAATTGATAATCTAACGGCAACATGTTAGCTATAGTTATGTCAGTGGCTTGCAGCACACCGCTCAGCAGTGATTAGCTAAGGGTTGCAGTCTTTAATAAGTTACTAATAAGTTGTTAAGATTATAAATTTCTGAATAAAATAGCAGTTGTATATAAAGAATACATTGGGTGCGTAACTGAAAATATAGTAGAAGTTAGAGATAATTTTTTAGGTTAGTAATGAATATTTTTCTTGTAAACATTTCTATCTTGAGCTTCATTTATGCATTTTTCACTTATTTTTATTAGTAATTTAACAGTTTGATATGTTGAAGTTGAATAATTGATTAGTTGAAGTATCTGACTGTATATGGCCAAGGAATCCTATATATATATATATATATATATATATATATATATATATATATATATATATATATATATATATATATATATACATATATAAAACATCCTATATAACATGAGTATATACATGTAGATATCCATGATAAGGCCTACCATACGGCTGATATCATCATATTAGTCAGAATTAATACGGTTTTGTTTTTGATACTGCTTCCGGTTTAATTACGATGATAATTCCGGAAGAGGTCAAACGCTAGAGTTCGAGAGTTCTAGTAACCTCATTTTTGACACGGCCATTACTATGTTAGAGTTATTCTGCAGAGGAATGAGAATCAAACGGTATTGTAATGTTATCAGAGTGTTGCTGACAGCATCCCTTGCGATACAGAAACAGACGTTAAATTTAGTTTTGTAATTTATGACATGTGTAAACTTAATATACGTTAACTGAAAGTGCTCAAAATCTGTCAAAACAATTGTGATCTGTTGGCTCTATATGTTCTTGTCTCTGCTCAGTCCATAGTATAGACCTATCTTCAAAGGACTAAAACGTGTTAATTCCCACTAATGCCTACGTATTAGTCTAACTTTTATATAATTATGTTTATTTTCTTCTGCAGAGAATGCAAACAGAATACAAAAGCCAAAAATACTATGCTAACTCAATTAATAGCCATCGATTTGATCATTTGATATAGCCAGACTAATGCAAATATTAATAACAATAATAAAACAGAGACTAAGCCAGAGTTCATTTTCGTCGTCATCTAATGATAAAATTTGAGACTACACAAGAGCATGTGAAGATATAATAGCAATAATTCTTTAATCCAACTCAGTATTTTGGTAAATGTTTGCAAAGCAAGAGAAACCTTTATTATTACCTTTCTTAATGCCTGTGTAAATATAATAAACATATGAATTGTATATTGAACTCGCGATATATGTGAGTTTACACAGGCTTATAATTTTACAATACAATTTTGATAGTTAGCAGTTATGTTATATTTATAAAGCTATATTTAAAAATAAACGAGTAAAGTCCTTAAACAAAATCTCTTAATGATGCAATATAGACACGACTGTGTAAAGCTTTAAACATATACTTAGGACGCTGCAGCATTTACATTCAGAGAAACCTGTTAAAATAAAGAAATTTACCTCATTTAAAAAGTCTGAAACTCATTAAAATCTTTAACTCAAGCAATTGAAAATTTATTTATATAACATTGCAACTGTTCTCTTTATGTTTGAGCAGTAGAGACATCCTGGAGAAGCTCTTCTCACAATGCTTACAGTTGTACTTCTTTATGTCGCAGTGGGTCTGCAGGTGAGCCCTGAGGTTCGACCTATCGGCAAAAGCCCTTGAGCAATGGGGGCAGTCAAAGGGCTTCTCCCCCGTGTGGGTTCGAAGATGGCCTTGGAGTAGCCAGGGACGAGAGAAAGCCTTTCCGCAGAGCTTGCATCGGCATGGAAGAGTGTGGGTGCGAATATGCATCTTGAGTGCCCCCAGAGAAGTGTAGGATTTTCCCTCGCAGTGGGGACACACAAATCGTTTGCGCACGTAAGTTGCACAGTGGAATTCCCTGTGTTTTGAGAGTCCATTCTGAGTGGAGTAGCTCTTCTGGCAGGCGTCACACTGAAACCTCGGAGGAGGCTCGAACGATCTTTGGACAGGCGCAACATGGCTGGAAGAAGCCGATGATGATGAGGATCGCGATGACGAAGATGATGATGAGTGAAAGTAATCACTTTTCGAAGCGGTGACAAAATCTGACCTGTCTGCACTGTGCAAGAGAGAATCTCCGTGATAAGCCGAATCCACGTTCGTGCTTCCACTCTCGTCATTTCTTGCTTCAAATACATCATCGGAAGATCTGTCTGGATCCCGAGCAACCTTCAAACAGTCCTTCATCGTTGATGTATAATCCACAGGACTATACCTCTTGTTCCAGCCATACTGTGAAGCGAGGCACATATAATGGTAAGCAGTGGTTGACAATGGGTTCTGATACTCGGGTTTTTCCACTTCGACGCGACCCTCATTATTCAGTCGAGGATCAAATGTAGACAATCCGATATTGCTTGAGTTGTATGCGGAATTTAGAAGACATCCACTCGTGCTAGGAAGAATTTGACCAAAGTGAGTCCAGGAAGGAACAGGTAAACCATGCGCATTTCTAGGCATCCACAAAGGCTGGGGTCCATCACGAATTGATTTATCTGAACTCTTGTAAATTTCAGAAATGGAAAAAGGTGGTCTTGATTTTGATAAATCGTTATTGGCTGTGCTTGATATTCTATTTTTGATATTTATGGAATTGCCTAATGAGTCCATTTTGGAGAAAATGTTCTCATTTCCTCTAACTTCCTTTTCATCGCTAGATTCGACAATAATTTCATTTTTTACAACTAAGTTTTTTCCGTCAGTTTTGTTACTGGAACTTCCTCCTTTACAATTATCTGTCACTCTAGAACGCGTTGATTTTAAATGCTTGTTGGATCTTCTAGCCACTGAAACATTAAATGATGGTTCCACCGCGCTGCGATCACTGCGACAGTTTTCTACCAATGTGTGCCTTTCATTCATCACCAAAGATTGATGATAAAAGGGATGTCCAAATACGGATGTCTGAGGTTTAATACCCCCCTCTGAAACCGGATATATCGGATACACTGTTTGCTTCGCTCCAATCTGTGCAACGCTTCTATTTTCCTGTAATCCCATAAATCCATTGAACGTCGGAATACCCTCTCTCTGGGACGTTGAGAGATCTTTCCTATCTTTCTCTGAGTTGCTGATAAGATGTTCTTTGATGGGAGGAATCCACAAAGGGGGCAGGAAGGGTAGATTAGAGGAAAATGGGAGCTTTGCCGACCAGGAGAATGGAGGCCCCCCGGCTCTTGATACGCTTATCGGAAACCCCGGGACGTAGCTGTTCGTTGGAAAGTGGGGAAGAGGAAGGAAGTGGGAGCTCTCAACCCCTCCTGGTATCTGCCGATGTGTTGACGCCTGTCCCCCCGGGCTTGAACTGCCTTCTGATCTGCCGCCTGTGGTATAGAATAACACGTGATAAGTGTACCAGTAGGCATTTCAGAGCGATTGGTAACTTAATAGCTCTTATTAAATGGATAATCTTTAAAGTATTTAACGGTCTAATAAACGTGCAGACTTTGAAGGGATTTCTTATTGGCGAATAGTTTTGCACAAAATAAATAGATTTCAAAATTTCTTTAAAAAGCGAAGTTTTCCAGTTTTTCTTACAGTATATTTATTGGATGGTGATAATGAACGAAGAATTATACTTTGAAATATGTTAAATAACAGTTAAGTCACAGATCATGATACGTATTCAAATAATTATTATATCATAGCAATGATAGTTATTTAAATTAATCGCATTAAAGGTGATATACGTTATAGTAACCTATATGGTCAGCATCTTGTGGCGCAATAGTTCTATGTGCATGCTTTCATGCATCTCAATACGTCATTAAAATATAAGGAATTTTATTATGCCGTGAGATGTACTAGTTAATTAAACTTCAATTTAAATTCAATATATGTTACTGCTATTTAGCAATATGTCAATGTTAGAGAAAAGAAGATGAAAGAAATCGGAACAGAAATATTGATAATAACGACTAATATTTATTGCACTTTAATTATTACTGGCACTTTTCTCTTGGTAGAGGGGGTTGGTGAACTAATTAAATAGTAAAAAAATTTCTCCACAATTAATTAATTAAGGAGAAAATGTTCGTTCCAAGGAAAGATATTGCATGCATTTCATATTTTAACGTTACATAGTATTACTGCCATGTTTGTAAGAAAAAGGCCAACGATCATTCTATGATAATAGTGCAATGTGCACCGACTTCGCCACAGGCTGCAGCCAGTGGCGAAGGAACTTAGATACTCGATCGAGGATCAGTATGTGTGGGTTCAAATTCTGGGCTCGCCCGTCATTGCCGTCGCTTTCGAGTGATGAAACTGACATTAACTTTAGCTTTTAGCATTAGCTTTTAAATATCCTATCGAGAATGGAACGCTGTGCTATCAGACAGCTCAAACCCTGAGCTACGGCTCATGTAGGAAATAAAAAATAACTTTTTCAAATCTCGAAGCTTGCAAGCTTTGGAATGTACCAGCCAAGCCACGACTTGGCGGTTGAAGTATCACAGAAGACACGTGAGTTAAAGCCGCTCCGTCACTGATCTCTGTAATTAGTTCATCAGGTGGTCAGGTACTGCCTTTAACCTCCTTTCATGCCTCCCACTTCTTTACTCCCCCTCACTCCAGTGATCTTCATAAGCTACTTATAGGCAGTTTTCTTTCAACCCCCTTCTATATAGGAAGGATATGTAGAAAGGCACCCCTCCCTGGAAAAAATACTGGGGGTGCCAATAGAGAGAAAGAGTTAATGAAAGAATTGATCGCCTCAGGAAGTTATAAGTATCTAACGAGGGTGCTCCACTTAACCCAACTACCCGTGATATAGTATCCTGCCCCTACCAAGATCTGAGGGATCTGATAAGGGCTTGGGAATGGGCCAGAGATAGAATTATCAGATAATAGAAAAACTTTAGCCCTGCAGGCACTGCAGTGTAATATGTGACGAGATTGGTCTATCTAGAAACCGACATATCTTATGTCCAGTTCATGGCATATTATAGCATAAATCAGTTCACTATAACACTTAGTAAGGAGCACACCATCGATTAACAAACATCAATGCTTTATTGCATTGAAGCTAAAATGTTGAATCCAACCTTTATTCGTTAAATCTATGAATGAAAGTTTCCGCTGTTGTTAAAAGGATCCTTTACATGGTATAATCGTTTAGGGTAAATTTTGGTATTTAAGAAATTTAATACAATTACATCTTGAGGAATCAAACTGGCTGGTGTTTAGAATTTCAACTCAGGGTATTGAAAACTTCAAAATTTACAGCTCAGAAATGATAGTAATGTGTACCTGGTGCCTGACTGATTAATAGTATTAATGCGCTTTCCATAATGAGTGCCATTCGGAGTTAACTCATAACTTCTTCTTCTTCTTTTCTCTGCGTGACGTCACTTTGTGGACGCCAGAGCAGCATCTTTTACTTTCTGTCTTCACTGATACCGATCCTGGGCAAGATCATAGACTTCACTCTGTGCTAGGTTATATTTAGTATCTATTTGTTTTATATCTTTATTATATTGTTTAATTAGAGTATATTTATTTCCCATACCCAGTTTCATTTTATTATTTGTTATTCTATAATTTAGAGCTTTTCTTACTGGAGTATTTTCATCCAATCTTAGCATATGTCCTATCCAACTGAGTCTTTTAAATTTTATTAATTCACTCCATGGTTTTTCTTGTGTTCTGTCATATAGGTCCGTATTGTTAATTATATGTGAATATTTTATGTTTAATATGATTCTCAATAGTTTTCTTTGAAACATATCTATATTACTTTCCATGCTTTTAGTTATTATCCATAATTCACTACTATATATAAAGTTAGGTTTGATATATATATTAAATATTTTAATTCTTATTTTCAAGCTTAGTTTTTTATTTCTTAGTTTAGATTTATATTTATTAAATGCCATCATTGTTAATTTTTTCCTTTGATTTAAATCTCTTTCTGATTCAAGCATACTACCTAAGTATTTAGTATTTTGCCATTGCGTATCATCTATTGTGTTTGGTGTACAATAGATGACTCAACTCATAACTAATAAGCAATAGAAGATGAAGTCTTAGAATTCAAAGTAGAGAAGTCACTAATACCAAGTAAGCATAAGAGGATATCAAGTGCGTTTCAAATAATAATCCAAAACCTCTTCGTGAATTAGAAATGCAAATCAGTACAAAAATGTTGTAGGGGCCTATTTTATTATCTAAAGTTTGAAAAAGTATTATTAATCAATGATTCCCATACACATGGTTTGCAAATATCGCCATATACCTAGCTGCTACTATACATCTATCTGCCTGTCTATCTATCTGTCTACCTATCGGCCTGTCTATCTATCTGTCTATCCATCTGCCTGTCTATCTATCTATCTGTCTATCTATCTGTCTATCTGTCTGCCTGTATCACTTTCTTCCGCATTAAGTTAACCAGTACACCTGCACTAACGCACCTGTCATTCATCTACAACTCTTATCAGTATCTATTTTATATCCTATCACATTTGATATAGGAAGGGGATAATAAAGTTTTCCAAAGCTTCCGTTCCATCTGACAATAGAAACTCCAATTTTCTTAATTACACTCTAGGGCAAACGATTCCAGGTGACAACTGATTATTCTCTGTTTTGGGATCTCATATGCTGATGCAATGGCAGTTGGAAAACCTAAGTTGAGTTGAGTTGTTAAGTTTACATGAAAATATATTCCAAATTTCATTTTAATTGTCATTCCTAACTCCCTCAATTTTGTGTCATACAAATTGTATCAGGATCTTGCTGAGTATGTTTAAATAAATATGTCAATAAATTTGATGTATATCTGTTTAGAAAAAAGTCTGAAAATGATTTTAGCCAAATTTAATTAAATATTAAATTGATTGATTTATACCGGTTAGTCCTGTGTACTCTCATATTTCCATCAAATAAAGACTTTTTTCAATAAAAAATTATTGAAAAATATCTGCATGTCTCATGTTTTCTGTGCTTACTTAAATTGAATAATGTGGAATTTAATTGTTGTTTGAAGCCCATACAAAACAATTATTTCGTTTAATGCACTCATATATGAAATTTGTTATGGTTACTTAACCTAGCCATTTTATGATAGTTTTGTTTGGAGATCGCGAAATTAAACAGATATTCATATTAGAAAATAGGCCTATATTTGTATCCAGATAAGACTCATCATCATCATCATCTTCCCTTAAATCCCAGTTTAACTAGGGTCGGGATACGAATAGACTGTCTCAAATCCTTTCTGTCCGACATCATATCAGCAGTCAGTCCCCTATTTGATACTTTACTATTCGTTTAAATTTTGTAACAATTTCTGGAGCCTAGGCGCTCACCAACCGAATGCCCTTTAAATTAAAATATATGAATATATGAGTGGGGCATGCATGATATGGTATGCAATGGATTTGCCACTAGGCAGTGCATAATTATTTTGTAATACTCTCCCACTGAAACGAAAACTGAAGCCAATAGATCTTTACAGACAGTCAAGGTCATTTCAAGGTCAAGAAGAATTCATTGTTTAATTATGTTCTAATGATAAAATATATGCTTTCGCAATCAGGCCACCCATAGATCGATCGCTCTATCAACCAATCGCTCGATCAATCAATCAACATATGATATGGTGAAAGAAAGAAGAAACTTAGAGACAAAGTAAGTCTGAGGTATACCAGAAAGAGAGAGAGAGAGAGAGAAAGAGAGGAGAGAAAGGGAGTGAAAGGTAAAAGGAACCTAGAGAGAGAGAGAGAGAAAGAGAAAGCAGAGAGAGATAAACACAGACACACGCATAGAGAGAAAGAGAGAGAGAGAGAAACAAAGAGAGAGAAACACAGAGAGAGAAACAGAGAGAAGGAGAGAGAGAATG
The DNA here is from genome assembly GCA_905160935.1 of Enchytraeus crypticus. Taxonomy (NCBI): domain Eukaryota; kingdom Metazoa; phylum Annelida; class Clitellata; order Enchytraeida; family Enchytraeidae; genus Enchytraeus; species Enchytraeus crypticus. The sequence goes on from CAJHZI010000507.1 coordinate 72,209, forward strand.
ATACAGAGGGACAAAGAGGCATAAGGGCCCTGGGGTGTTTAAGCAGATCGCTGGTATATGGGTAGATCACTGATAACTAACATAATCGTTCAGCCTCGGGCTAAACACTTGCTTTCAACGTCATTATTAACTCTTTAATAACGAGCCTTGAATGCCAGTCAGATCTCTTCCATCAATGAGAATTTATCTTCCATTTCATAATACGGTGGTGGCATTGGTGGGGTTCCTAAGACGTGTTAGCAATTCGAAGACATGAGGTTAAGTTCAAAATGGGATAAATGGCACAGTAATTTCGTTGACTAAAAATGCAATTCCGAATTTTCTTGTCTATTTAAAACTTTATTCTCAAATAGCTGGACGTTTTGGCTTTAAAATATGTACGAAGATATACAAATACACGGAAAACTATACATTTTAAAATAAAGTATGATTAAGAAGAGGCTGAGTTGGAAGTCGGCAGTCGAATTACGATTTTCCTGTTATTTCTGAAAAAACGTTGATTACGCATAAATGAATTCTTAGTTATTTTGGTTACGCATATATAATGAACTCAATGGGCAAGTCTTCCAAAATTCTAAAGAACAATACAATTCATGCCCATTTATTGCACAGCTTATTAAGTTCTTACAAAGTAGAAGCACGTTGACACATTGTAGGCACGAGAGATGTGCTGATCCAGCGTGCTAAAGGCGCAGGCAACGCGTGTGCTTTAAAGAACTGACATACGGATTGAACAGGAGGCAAAGTTTCCTGTGTTACACACCTACCGGCATGTTAGACTATATATGTACACTCAGTGGAAGAGCATACGTACATACAGGCCCTAGAATCCCCTTAGAGACGGATTGTGTGTTAATTTAATGCATGGATAAACCACTTAGCGCTAATAGCACGCTGCTGATGTCCCAGACATCACAGGGTCACTCAACCGAGCAGAGATGTGTGGGTATTTGAACGCGTGCTGGTAATCTCAGGAGTGTGGCTCTCTGCCCAACCGTCACAGGATGTAACAGATGATTGCAGACGTTCGTGCCAGCAGCTTCTGTCATTTAATATTCGTATTAAAGAATAGGCTCTGCTGTTAACACTATTATATTTAAAAGATTAGCCTATGTTTCAGGCGAAGTGGTGAGAATCTATGATGATACACGTATCTGTATGGTTCTAGTAGTAAAGTGCATAAATGGCGATGGCTGGAGCCAGTGAAGACGTCGGTAAGATATTCGACCGCAAATCAATATGCGCCAGGTTCAAATCCTGGGCTTTCCAGTCATTAACATCGCTTTCGAGTGAGAAAACTGACGTTAACCTTATCTGTAAATAGCCATTTAGACAGTTTAATAAATTTTCACTTTTAATATTCCTATGCGTACTACAGACATTAGTCTCTCATCACCTAGTCCCGGATTAGAACTTCAATGCGTCGCCTATCCGTAATGTGATACATTATTTGTGATTGATTGATATGTCAAGAAGTGATTTTATTTGCTGAATGGTTAATTGGGCGCCTCAGTGACTTATTGTAGTATATTGACTTAATCTTTGATTGATTTACTAATGGATTGCTTGCAGGTGATTGCAATCGATTGAGTGCGCATGAATGGAAATCAATCGATTGATTGCGCATGAATATACATGTAGATGAATTTCTAATTACCATTTGAAAGTTGATGGCGAATAACTAACAGATTGACTACTTACATTCTGTTATTACAGATTACAGACTATATATATTTTCCTGTACATGTATATATAACACGTTGCTTTAACCAGAATAGGTCTTTAATGAAAACGTATTGGAGGTAGAGGAGTGAGAGGATGGAAGGGGAGGTTGGGGGAGGGTGGGGGGACGTCTGTGGCACCGTGTGACGAGAAAAGTAAAGATTTGTCTTTGGTGACAGATTGCACGGGTGGAAATAGAACAAATGTTACACATTGCGACACACGGGGGAATGGTAGGACTGCGAAGGATTGGGGGGAAGAGTGAAGGACACATAGAGTTTGCACTGTGCATGTGTGACACATAGAAAGAGAGAAGAAATATGGAGTGTTGCATGTGTGACACATAGAGATAGAGAGAAATCTAAAGACAGTAAAGCAGACAGGCAAGAGGTATGTGGGATTTAAACTGAGTTAAATAAAAAATTAAGGAACATAAAAATTTTGAGACAGATTGAAAGTTGGAAAGAATTAGAACATTTACATGTATTTTATAGTAGGCCTATAGATTTCGATTGATCAATGGCATGATTAATAAAACGAGCTCGAGGATCCATGAAAACTTTATTCTCAAAACTACAGCGTTAAAGATTAACTATACCTATATCTGCACGTGTACGTATATATTCACGCAAATTGAAGGAAATGTTAGACTTAAAATATACACTAAACGATAGGCCATATTAAGAGTTAATATAAAACTTTCATCAGTAAAAGTATTGTAAGGAAGATTCGCTTTTACACCAATTGTTATAGAATGATGTTATACTATAATTTCTTAGGAAGTCAAGTGGAATATACCAGACGTAAGAACGGGCAACGCACATACAGTAACGCAGATACATAATATTCGAATCTATAAAAGTATAAATCTCTGACGTTGCCTTATGACGAGGAACAGGACGTTAAATTCTTATTGATTGATTGATTTACAAAAAAGTTGAACACACAAAATGAGCACAATGATGCATAATGCATAATGCATGCCTTCAGCAGGCAAACTATAGGAAGAATGTAAGTAAGCAACAACTATTGATTAAATTTAATAAAATAACATCTGACGAATGCTTATGTTAGACGAATTCAGAAAACTTCGATGAGATTCAAAGAACTTTAAACTGACTTTAATAATTATTAATTAAGTGTTTTATTTTTAGTAAAAAGCATTAGTTCACTAACCACTGCTGGAGCTAGCTTCGCTGGAACATCGAGAGAACGTCTTTCTGTCAACATCGTCATCTTCATATCCATCGCTCTTTTCATCATTACTCGTGTCGCCCGACGAATCAGTTAACTTTCTTTTCTTACTTTTGTTCTCACTCGCCGATGTTCCTTCTGAGAAACATTTGACGATCTTGGTCTGAGATTTGATATCTTCTTCATTGTTTTCTATAATCCACGGTGTAAAGAGCTTAACCCCTTTCTGAACCCTAACGCAGCCTGTCTCTTTACGTCTAGTGTTGTAGAGCGAATCAGGGCTGACGGGATTATCCACAGTAACTACAGTTCGACTCAAGACTTCTGCATCATTTGATCGATTGAGAGTTGATACTGGGACCGGTGACCAGATATTTGAAGTAAGGCTATTGTTGTTATTGTTGTTGTTGTTGCTGCTGCTGCCGTACACAGAAGGGTGTTCTTTGCTTTTCTGTTTTAACTCAGTGAACTGTTGAAACTGCTGCTGCAGCAGATGCTGATGCTGTAATTCCTTGAACATTTCTCGCTCAAATGTCAGGTGCGGCTGTTTCTGTTGTTCTTTCTGACATGTACTAAGTTCCAACGCTGATTGAAACGGTTCAATTTTCAAGCAACTTTTCATATTAAGATAGATAAACAATTATATCTGTAAAAAATCAAAGTTCAAAATTAGTTCTCGATAAACAATGCATTGTTTTGCTTGTATCAGTCAGTGGTACGATACCAATTTATATTCGGTACGAATATTTTACCACAAGTTGAAAATCATTGAAAGGTTAGACTAATTTTCATTTATATGTTAAAAAACATAAGAACGATGTCTACATATAATCTGACCTACTTTCTATCGGAATGTAAATCATTTAAATTTGCTGTTAAATTTTGACATTGGATCTCTCTCTCTCTCTCTCTTTCTCAATTCTATATAAACTGTACCTGAAACCATAAAGGAGGTTAATTTTATATGTTTTCAAAATTATCACTATATATTTAATTTTTTTAACAAATTAGGTCTAATCAAATATAAAATAAATTCTATACTAATGGAAAACAATCATATCTAATATGGAAGTTAATGGCCTACATTTGAATGACTAAAATTGATCGTCGTAAATATAAAACTATACACAAAACCCATAGTCCCATTTAAATAGCCTACTTGTAATCTATGAGCTATATAGATTACAAGTAGTAGTAGTGTTGCTTTCATGTATATATATATATATATATATATATATATATATATATATATATATATATATATATATATATATATATAAAAAAAACTATATAGTCTTGACCGCGCCTATAAATCTCAGTTAAAATACGGAAATCTTTAAAAAGAAGAACTGTTAATTGTTTAATTATGACTAACTAAAAGTTGATAAACTATTCTCCGCGGTCGTTTAGATGTAAAACTACAATCAAGACGAAGCTTCGAGTATAACCACAGGGCTTTAAATATCCTCACCATTTCACCACACTCACACGCACACGTACTTACACCAACAGGCACACATACCCACACTCACGCCACACCTCTTCCAGGCGAACATTCCAACACCTGGCATTTCCCGTGACTTTTCCTCCCCTCCTCAAGACCGCCACTCCGTTGCCATGCACAACTCTTTCATTGGAAGGTTTTCAGAGTCTTTGATGATTGGAGAGCAGTAGCGTTGTGGGAGTGATCTTTTAAGTCAACGCCCAGAAGTGGGAGGTTCTAAGTAACGCAACTGTTTTATTGAGGAACTAAATCATGAAAACTAATATATACTGAGTGAATGGTGAAACGAATGCTTGTTGCCTAGCATCTGAATAACCATTGCAACTTTAGCTAAAGCAGGATGGTTACAATGAAACGACGCTAATGCAAAGGTAGCCCCTTCAAATTCAAATGCGGCTAAATACCGATATTGATATTGAGATTTTCAATTTGAGAGTAGCTGAAGTAAGTGTATCCATTATTTTCAAAGATGACCTTAAAATAGACTAATTTGTCTTCCTGCGCTATGATAACGACTCTCTCTCTCTCTCTCTCTCTCTCTCTCTCTCTATCTATCTGTCTCATTCTCTCTATCTCTCTCTCTTTCTATCTTTCTCTCTCTCTCTCTCTCTCTTTCTCTCACTCTCTCTCTCTCTCTCTCTCTCTCTCTCTCTCTCTTTCTCTCAGAGAATGCAGTTCCAATTTATAAAAATTAATTTTTCCAATTATATATGCGAAATCATGTATTTATCAACTCTCTGGTTACAATATATACATGATGCGCTGCATGATGCACTGCATGATGCACTGCATGATGCACTGCATGATGCACTGCATGATACACTGCATGATACACTGCATGATGCACTGCATGATGCACTGCATGATGCATTGCATGATGCACTGCATCATGCAGTACATGATGCACTGAATGATGTACTGTTAAATGTTATTCAATAGATCAAGAAGTGAACCCCCATCACTGAAGCCTTTGATTAACATCAGTATGTAAATATACAAGTAGACTATATTAATTTAAAAATCTTCCCTGATCTTAAAACATCAATATCTACATTAGCATTAGGCCCTACGCACTTCAAGACAAATTTTGCTTCCATCGACTTGATTTATTGATCCAGAGCTGATTTATTGATCCAGAGCTGATTTATTGATCCAGAGCTAATTTAATGATCCAGAGCTGCTTAACGCTAATGTCAGAGAAGATTAGAGGTGCAAAATATAGTGATAACAAAAATCTTCAATTACGAAATTTAAAGTAAAATATAAGAATATTCAAAAGTAAGAGGTATTATGCAATGTAGGACTTGCCTTTAGCACTGAGCGTGCGAAAGAGCCTGAGAGAGATAGATAGATAGATAGATAGAGAGAGAGAGAGAGAGAGAGAGAGAGAGAGAGAGAGAGAGAGAATGAAAGATAGAAAAAAGAAAGAGTGAGAAAGAAATGCGTTACGGAGAAAACCCTTTTCAGTATAGAAATAGAGTTGGATGGACTTTTATAGCAAAATAATGTAAAAATTGAATATTTAGTTTTAGTCCATTAATTTAAGCCAAGTAACAGATACATTGTAACGTAAAGTAAGATTAGGAAAATATTTCAGTTGATTTTTTCCTCTACAGAGTAGCATCGACAGACATTTCGTCCAAGTCGAAAAGAGATTGGTCGGCATACCTAGCCAATAGCTAGGCAGGAATGAAATCAGAAAATAGTAAAAGCAATGGCGCATATTGAAACTCTATTAATTTTAACTAAAAACCAAGCTAAAGGTATATTTGAAATATGTTTTCTATACTGATTGGGTTTGTACAAGCGAAATTCGACCCCAGTGACCTCCTGCTATAAATTCAGTCATCTTACAATAGTTAACGCTACCTCGCAACTATTAACAATTTCACTTGCAGTTCTGTAATATTGTAATATGGTTGCTTGATTTCATGTGCTGGAAGTAACTGTTGAGTGGAAAAATTGGTAACATGTTTGCCCGATTTTCTAGGATTTACTTCTTGGAATACTTGATGGGTTGCAATTTATATTATCCATGTATATTGTAAGAGAACTAAGTACTGTACCCTCTCATAGCTGATGTATAGCTATAATTGTTGACATTTTTACACCATTCAGGTCAGTAGTTTTTAAAATTTTACTTTTTTCTAAGACTTAGGCCCTTCCTTGCCCTTCTCAGGGAATTTATTTGAAGCAATACTGATATTATAATTTAAAAATAATACTGTTGATGATAATTTTTATAACAAAATTTATCTACTAACTCGCGAACTTTTTAATCATATTGTAAATATGCGAATAACATTTCCTAAATTTAATTATAAAACAGAGAAACCAGTAAGGTTAACTAACACAAGGATGCACTTGTGTTGATTTCACAAAGTTCTGTGTTATTGCTGTGCACTAAGCATGATGGTATGACGTCACTAGGAGTGGTGACGTAATGAGCGCTGATGACGTAATCTCCCTATAATGTTTAATCAGGAATTATCGACAGCTGCAGGTTTGTGTGCATATATACTCCACAGTGTCATTGCCCATCCACGACATGCAAATGCACTCCATTAGCGTCTATTATCGACGAAGACTATCTTCGGATTTAGCACCGGATAGAGTTATATCTTAATTTAAATAGATCTCTCTCTCTCTCTCTCTCTCTCTCTCTCTCTCTCTCTCTCTCTCTCTCTCTCTCTCTCTCTCTCTCTCTCTCTCTCTCTCTCTCTCTCTCTCTCTCTGAGTCCTCTGCCTACTGACAAGTCCATGGTATATAACGCCTACATTTATTTCTATCTTCCGTTTTCCTCTTCAGGTTCAATAAGCATACTCGTTAATGTTGGGTATAAAGGCTCTTACTCTCAAAAATTTTCATAACTACTATCTGTACTCAGACTGTTAGGTACGTTTACGTACGTTATGATTAATACCAATAGTCACTGTGTTAAAACAAAAAAATAATAAATGTAAGTTTTGCATGTTGGCCTGCACGCGTTATTTATAAATAAAACTAATCAATCAATCAAATCAATAAGTATATTTATAAACTGCCGCTTGCCCAAATGCCGATAACCGGGACAATTGAACATTCGAAGAAAGAAGCGTAATGAATGAATGATATATCAGCTAAACCTCAGTAATTATAGTCTGGAATATGTATGTGTCAGTGAATTGAAAGCTCATTCTTTCATTACCACAGGACAACAAGAGGACTTTTAGTGTCTCATTACCTTCTGTCGCCTCCTACGAATACGTGCGGTTGTCGCTAGGTTCAATTGTCAATTTTCCAGTCTTACTCAACAGCATTTTTAGTCCAACAAATTAACACGAGAAAAATATTCATAACATATATTTCAGTCATTGTCTTAATTTCTTGAAGAATAATGGATAGATTTCATGAAGCAACTAATTAAAAATTGAATTTCTTTGCTAATATATCTTCAGAAGAAGCACCTCCCTCTGTTTAATACAGCGGAGTCAATGAGGCCTTTAATCACAGGCTGCCGTGGAACTTGTGTTGAATTGCTCGTAACCAAATCTTCTCTCTTACTACACCTCCACAACAGGTGCACTTCTTACGATCATCTCTTTCGCGTTTCTCTATCAGTCTCTTCTCTCTCTCTCGCTCTCTGTCTCTCTCTCTCTCTCTCTCTCTCTCTCTCAATGTCTCTCCCTATCTCTCTCCCTCCCTCTCCTCTATATATATACAAGTATCTTGAATTTCTCTCTAGGCCTATATATATGCATGCGTATATATATACTGTACATAGGCCTACATATATAATATATATATATATATATATATATATATATATATATATATATATATATATATATATATATATATATATATACAATACATCTACTATAAATATATATATATATATATCTATATATATATATTCATATATATAGTATAAGGCCTATATATCTCTCTCACTCTCAGGTCTCTCTTCTGTATACGCCTACACGTATCTTTTATGTCTCTCTCAGTCTCATATATTTTTCTCTCATGATCTCTGCATTAGGCCTACAATAAGAAAGAGCTTGAAGTAGGAATTTACAATCAAACCTCTCAGAGAAAAATTAGCAGTTAAATCATCTAAATTAGTTTTACAGTATGCACAGTTTGCAAAAATCCCCACTTAAAGAAGTTAAATACTGAATGAATTTTTTGCTCGAATAAAAGAGCCAGCGATTAATATTTATGTGTATCTTTCTCTTAGTGCACTGCCTACTGGCAGGTTCATGGTATATAACGCCTCCAATCATCTCTGTCTTACGCTTTCCTCTTAATTTCCAAATATGAGTGGGTCTTTAAATCATCTAACATACCTAATCTCGGCCTGCCCCTGCCTCTTTTTCCTACCATTCTATCTTCTATGACCTCTTTTAATAGACCTTCCCCCCTCAGAATGTGTCCTATCCAACTCTTCTTATTATTTCTTAATACATTTATCAACTGTCTATCTGTGCCAACTCTCTCTAGAACTTCCTCATTTGTAGTCTTTTGAGTCCAGCTAATCCTCTCCATTCTTCTCCAAATCCACATTTCCAAAGCCTCCAGTTTCATAATATCTTCCTTCCTTAAGGTCCATGTTTCACAACCATACAATAGCGTGGTCCAAACCAAAGTTTTCACTATCTTTATCTTTGTATCTTTCTTTAGACTTTTTGTTAATAGTTCTTTTCTATTACCAAAGGCCGCTTTTGTTTGTGCAATCCTACTGCATATTTCAGCGTATTTATATCTGTATGTATGATTATACATACATATATATATATATATATATATATATATATATATATATATATATATAACTATATGTATATATATATATATAACTATATGTATATATATATATATATAACTATATGTATATATATATATATAACTATATGTATATATATATATAACTATATGTGTATATATATATATATATATATATATATATATATATATATATATATATATATATAACTCTTCTTCCTATTAAATGTATTAAGAAATAGGAAGAAGAGTATGATAGGACACATCCTAAGGGGGAAAAGTCTATTAACAGAGGTCATAGAAGGCATATTAGGAATGTTACATAATTTAAAGATCCACTCATATGTGGACATGAAGAGGAAAGTGGAAGTCAAAGAAGAGTGAAGGCGCTATATACCATGGACATGCCAGTAGGCAGTGCACTAATATTTAGCCCTATATATATATATATATATATATATATATATATATATATATATGTATATATATATATCTTCGTGCACTGCCTACTGGCAGGTCCATGGTACATAACGCCTCCACTCCTCTCTGTCTTCCGCCTTCCTCTTCATTCCTTATATATATATATATATATATATATATATATATATATATATATATATATGCTTTTCGACATAGTTCATTGAGCGTATATATATAACAGTTCATAGTTCATCATAGTTCAGCGTATATATATATAACGACATAGTTCATTGATATATATATAGTATATATCAATATATATACATATATAGTTCATTGAGCGTATATATATATATATATATATATATATATATATATATATATATATATATATATATATATATATATATATATATACTTTTCGACATAGTTCATTGAGCGGCATAGTTCATAAATCTATCGTTGCATGCTTGGATAGAAGGATGATTGCTAGCAACAGTGCTGCCTTGTAACAGTATAAAATTACACAAGCAATCGTTACAACTTAATGGAATAAATACAACGGGAGCTCTGGCTAAGGGGTTACCACTCCAGCTGTTGAATCTATTATGATGTTGATGATGTTGTTGTTAATTATGATGATGTAACAATGATGATGATAATGGTATGAGAGTAACTGTTGTAATCAGTTCATTTTAGGTGAAGATTGACTTAGATGAAGATGATGTCTATACAAAATCTGGATTATATATATATATATATATATATATATATATATATATATATATATATATATATATATATATATATATATATATATCCAGTCTGCTTGACTTAATTACGCATTACATCTTTTGTATTCTGCATTGTACTTTGCGTTGTGGAATGAGATGCAAGTGTGTTTTGGTTAACTACATGTACCAAACTAATATTTATCAGATATGGAACTCAATTCGTATTTTCCTAGAGGGATTCGCTTAGTTTCTATTATATTAATTTTTGCGGCGTATATAGGGACCTAGCCTCACTTTATATTTCATAATTCTATATTTCTCAATTCAGCCTTGATAACAATAATAACAACAACAATTAGAGTGCTACAGTCATCAATGACAACATCGATCACTATTGAGACAAAATCAAACTGGCAAGCAAAATGAAGGTCCAAAACTGTGCAAATTCCAAAATCAGTCAAAATTACTGTCAAGTTTTCCTTTATTTCCTTTATCAAGTTTCACGCTAAAGTTCAACAGCATATTAACATAACAATTAACATAACATAACAACTATTATCAGTAAAGCAGAGCAACATGGATATTAATGCGCACTTAAATATTTATTGGCATTAGTTTTTGTTATATTTTCAAGGAATTAATTTAAGAGATTAATGAGTTCCTATATATTTCTGTTTAATATTTTTGGATATTTCCTATCAGCTAGGGCCTATAGCACAGTTTTATTCGGTGGCATATAACAACATCGAGGATAGCTCAGGTCATTATTACTTTGTTTGTGATAAATTGGCTTATAGAACTGGAAGAACTGGAAATAGACTTTATTATGAGTTATGTAAGAATACCCTATAGTCTACTTTAAGAAACTAAAACTATCAATAGTATCTCGTAGGCTTATGTACACTTTTATGGCAGCAACTGGCGAAGGAAAAATATCCGAGCGAGTGAAGGTAGAGGAGACAGTCTAGTAGATAAGCTATTTTAGTATTTTATTTATTGTCCCATATTTTATATTATATTCTTGATGTAGTAAGTCATACAGAGTTAAGTAACTATTTGCCATAGGCTGCCATCCTGTTCTTGGCTATTGACTATTAGGCTTACATAATTGAGAAAAAAGGTTGTGAGACCTTTGCTTCCTCTCTCACTGGCCCTTTATGAAATTGTTAAGAAGCAGCTAGAATTTTATGTGCGTTGAGAAGAGTAGATCGACCTCAACCGAATCGCTCAACTGAATTGTCCCCCCTCTCCCCCACTCCGCTTTCCTCAGGAGGGGGGGTGGGACCACACACCCGTGGAGCAGTGTGGACAGGTGCGGGCTTGTAATTTGACAGGTCAGCCGCGCGCACGTGTGTCCGTGCGCACTCCATTACGTGCTGGAACGAGAGTATGAGAGAGAGAGAGAGAGAGAAAGAGTGAGAAAAAGAGAGCGAAAGCGAGGGAGAGAAGGGAGAGAATATATATATATATATATATATATATATATATATATATACATATATAAATATATATATATATATATATATATATATATATATACTGTATATATATATACTATGTATATATATATTATATATATATATACATGTATATACAGTGGCGGATCCAGGGGTGCCCAGGGGGCCCGGCCCCCCCTTAGGTCGGCCAATAAAAAATTTTAAACTACATTTTCATTGTTCCTATGGTCATTTCGATGTACAAACATGTTAGTAATGGCAGTGGTTAGGGGGGGGGGCCGGGGAAGGGTAAGACAGGGTATATATTCATTGTTTTTATGGCAATTACGATGTGTAAAACGGTTAGTAATGGCAGTGGTTAGGGGGGCCCGGGGGAAGGTAAGACACAGGGAGGCCCGGGGGAGAGTAAGACAGTTAATGCAGTTTCAAAAGCTCGATTTTTTCTAGGATATACTAGGAGCCCTGTATAATAGAAAGGGCCTGAAAAATGTTGACCGTTTCACTAGCTCTCAATTTTCACTTGAACCAATGCATAACCAAATTGGAGGAAAAAAGTGTGTAAGTAAAAAATGTGAACTCTGTCCCGGAACAGTGGTGCAAACCGCCTTGGCTGGGAGGGACTTAAGCCCCCCACCCACCGCCAAAATTAGGTCACTTTTGCAATTCGTAGAGATCCGCAGAGTTTCTTCAGAGGTTAAAAAGATTAACCTACTTTTTCCAAAACAAATGTAGGACTTTAGGTTTTCCCCTGACTTTAGTACGGGTATGAGCTGAGCGGGGGGGGGGTGGTAAGGTACGGGGATACACTCGCTCTATGAGCCGAACGTATTTTGAGCCCCACATAAAAAATAATTGTCTGGTTGTGTCACATGTCCCGAAGAAGGCGTAAGCAAAAAAATGTACACTATCAAAAAAAAATTTCGGCCTCCCCCTTAAAAAATTCCTGGATCCGCCCCTGTGTATGTATGTATGTATATATATATATATATATATATATATATATATATATATATATATATATATATATATATATATAAACGAAAGAGAGAATGAACGAGAGAGAGAGAGAATACAGGGAGAGAGAGATATCGAGAGGAGGGGGGATAAGACGGTTGAAGGATGGAGAGAGAGACAACCAAAGTTGAGATGGCAAAATCATAGGGAGAAATTTGAAACTAAATAATTAATGAAATTATAAAATCTAAAGAGAGAGAGGGGAGGGGGTGACAGAGAAAAAGGAAGACAACACTAGAAGAGAGTCGCTGTTGCAATTATATAGGGAAATATGCATGAAAAGAAATTATTATAATATTAATAAAATCTTACGAACTCCTATTTTAAAAATACCAAAACGCTAAAGAACTGTAGAAGCAAAACAGAGGACGTAAAGAAGGAAGCAGTGGCGGATCCGGGGGGAGGGGGGGGGCAAAGGGGCAACCCCCGAAATTTCTATGCAATTTTTGAAGAAGAATTTAACATTAAGTTAATTAGTGGTCAGTGGTTGATCCAGGGGACCCAGGCTCGCCGTTTATAGTCAATCACAGCCATATGACAGTCCCCACTTACTGAAAATGTTTCCCACCAATAGAATAATTAATTTTACCACCCCCTAAAGAATTTCCTGGATCCGCCCCTGGAAGGAATACGGATATAAGTTAGTTGTAGTTAAAAATAGTTTATCAACTCATCGACTTATTAGTTAATTAATCATTTTTCGCCATGTAGGCCTACCGGTGTCTTGATCAGCATGAAAATTGTTGCAATAACATGTAACGACAATGCAAATGCACTAATTCAACCAGTTGTATGGAATGCACGAAAGTGATGAAATTTAAGACAGAAAGAAGGGAAGACTGATTGAGCGAAAGAAAGAGGCTTAGGAGATGCAGCGATGAAAGCTTATCTTGTATGTTTGAAACTTAACGGCAGATTAAAGATCAAAGCCAGCACTGAGTATCTTTAACTGCTTCTATTACATTGGCACATGTGCTACATCTTCAATCTCTGAATGCATTGCTGTTGAGTGTAGGATACATGCTGGCACACATGTAGCCGACAATACATATAGGCCTACATACAGACAGATGATACTGTAGACATGATCACATGCAGTGCACGTATCTTTTTGTCGTGTATATTATTGAGACATTAATTTTCCTTCAACTTTCTGATCAATTTTATGAGGGTTTATAGGTTTGAGGTACACATTTCTGATAGAGATTGGTATAGAACTGAACCCTGATATCTGGAACTGAAAAGACTGAACTGATGTCTAATTCCTAACTGAACTCGAACCCTGACTCTGGAAAAGCCGAACCGAACCATAAAATTTATTCTGTTCGAAATTTACGAAGTTCAAAATACTTGAATATTTTCATTTCCTTCAAGTCTCAAAAAGCCGACATTTCGTTTGTAACGTATGGCGTGCCGGGAAACCGTTGGCGACTCTAATGTAATACAATGTACCAGGGTTGTAATATCCAGGGTTGTATTTGTTATTTTTGCAGGGGAGTCGTTGGGGGTCGAAGTTGGGTTAGGGGGTCGAAGATTGGGTTGGGGCTTGGGTTGGGGGCTGAAGTCTTGCTAGAGGTTTATCATGGCTTTGTCATAAGGGGAGGCTAAAACTAGTTAATACTATAGCAGGGGATCAGACATCTGTTAAGGGGGTCGAACCGCTACAGCCCCCAGCAAATAAAGCCATGTGAATATCTAACTTAAAAGTATATAAGTGAGTAAATTCGTGGCCTTTTCGAGAGTAAAACATCTCGAATGGAAGTGAGAGTGTGTAATATAATGTCCATAAATTGATATATTAGGCTATTTCTATTCTTGCTTCTTCATCAATGGCCGGCATTGGAGGAAGGTCGCTGAGTATTGTCAATAGTTTAATTTAAGCAAATTTTAGCAAAAGACCTCTTACACCGCACCCCAATGAAACGGATGAGCAAAAATTATATTTATTAAAGCAATAAAAACAGCCATCAACTTAGAAAATTGGTGCAATTAATTTCTACCATATAGACCGTTCTACTTGAATACATTAAAACACTGAAGCAATTGAGTAGCCGTAATATAATAATTATAGTAACAATGCTTAGACGAATAATTCATATAGCTATAGTAGCAGAGAATAAATATATTTAGTATTATTTAAATATAATTATTTAAACAAATTAATCACCTTTTTGAATATATTTTACTGGAAAGATTTAGTAAAATGTTATAGATTTAACTTTTTTATGTTAAGCTATAATATAAATTTAACTATTGAAAAATCGGTTTCTATCGTAGTATATACTGTAATAGCATATACGGCAATATAAGCCTATATAAAGAAGTTGATATATATACAGTATATAGTAAATGCTGAAACTATATTGTGTACAGGCATATACACTGTACATGTATTCTGCATTTGTATGTATGTAAACTATCTATATATAAACTTCGTAACATGGAATAAGATCTTTAAACATGCAATAAATCAACCGGCAAGCACATGCCATCTGAAGTGTGCCTCAATTTCGCCATGTAGCCTACAATAAATTGTGAACTTATTCTCTCTCTCTCTCTCTCTCTCTCTCTCTCTCTCTTTGTGTTTCACTCTCCTTATCTATATCGTTTGTTTTCACAAGTTCCCCATCACTCCTCCAAATCTCCAACTTAGTATTTTATTAATTGGAATTATGATAATGTGCATGTATGCTCTTTATGAAACGCATGAAGAACCAATTACTGCATAAAAATAACGAATATTTACGTGAAAAAGAATACTTAAGCTAAATAAAAAATATAAATTTCAATTACTTAGTATATAAAAAAATTAAAAATTTTATTGTACAAAATTTTAGCTATTATTAATTATTACAATTACAATATTGCAGTTGTTGTTGATTTTTATTTTTAATAAAATAATAATGAATCATTAAAACATAAATCATTCCAAATATTAATCAATCAGTTAATAAATCCATCAATGAAATCAATCAAATTTAATGTTGTAATTAAGGGCCTTTCAATTAAATTCAACAACTCATTCAGTTTATCTTTAAAAAAGCAAAGTAAGACGATACCTAGAGACATGACTGATACCTAGATATTGATAGATATCATATATACTCTAGATATATAGATACCTATATTGATACCATTGATATATATATATATATATATTATAATATATATATATATATATATATATATATATATATATATATATATATATATATATATACCATAGATATAGAGATACCTGTAGATATGGTATTATAGAGAAATGCTGCGAAAATGACCAGTTAGAAGAGCGACCTAAAAGATTAAGCCTACAATAAAGAAATCATTGCAGCGGTATATTGGTGTGGTTATCAAAACGACGGATAACCAGAGGTAAACAATTATATATAAATGTAGAGGTCAAAGGTCAGGTGTTGTACACAGGATTCATAGGATCGATCTCCGCCCAGACCATTAGAGCAAAGATTAAAAGATCGTTAGATAACAGGCGTCAGGATTCGCTCGTTCTGCCCTTTAACTCTGTGATAGAAACGGTTTATATACAATGCGTGTATTCATTAATTTCATAAATTTCTATATTTTTTCAAATTTATAAAATTGTACCAAACTTCTGCAGAGTTAGCAATAATTTGTGAACAGTCGATTAATTGATGCATATCGAAATAGCACATCGATTTCTGCTTTACTTGTATGTTGATTCTTAGTGAAAATGGTTATCAACTTTGTGAAAAACTTTAGGTAGATGTAGACACACTTCATTTGAGAACAGAAGTCTAATATAATCTAATCTTCATCTATTTTCTAGAATATGACTTCTAAAAGATAAACACATCTGGTAGGAAAGTTGGAGCGACAATTAAAATTTGGCTAATCGATCCTGACAATTTTCTACAAATGTAAACTAATCTCAGGTCTAAACAAATAACCTGAGAGTACATTCTGCTGTGAACCGCTGAACGCCCGGCACTAGTGAATATTGTACTCGATGTCTTTGGCTTCAAAGTCGTCGAGTGCCACCACTTGACCACCAAAGCTACTGGATAATGTCATGAACCACGAGTAGTATAGTGATAAAAGCGAAAACAAATTGAAACCGCGCTATTCTCTGCTCAGTGTCAGAGGAGGTTAGGAAGAGAGTAGGGATCAAACATTAAAGAGATTATAGCCTGGTGTCCCTATGATGTGAGAGACGGTTAGGATGAGTGTTTGGTCGCTGACACACCCATCTAGGATTCACTTCCTGTCAGATCCACTTCTGTCACAGCGGTACACCTGGTGTGAAATGTCGAGATTGCTATAGACAAAAGATTCAAGTGTTGAGATGTAGGAACGTTCAGACTGCTGTCGCAGAAAATAATGCACGCTATTAGAAACAGAGAAAATAATGCACATTTTTAGAAACAGAGAAAATAATGCGAGCTATCAGAAACAGAGAATATAATGCACGCTATCAGAAACAGAGAAAATAGTGTACAGTATCAGAAACAGAGAAAATAGTATACAACATCAGAAACAGAGAAACCAAAGCGATCAGAAACAGAGAAAATAATGCACGATATCAGAAAAAGAGAAAATAATGCATGATATCAGAAACAGAGAAAATATTGCAGAATATCAAAAACAGAGAAAATAATGCACGCTATCGTAAACAGATAAAATAATGCATAATATCAGAAACATAGAAAATAATGTACCATATCATAATAACATATCATATAATGATATATTATTGACGGCGGAATTTAGCGCACTTGGTTTAGGTGAGCGTTAATAATCGTAATTTGGCTACATCGGCCTCGATTTGGACTTTGTGGGTGACCACCTTGAAAGACCGAGTTTGAAAGACAGGTTTGAAGGAAATATTCCAGGGTGTTGGAAGGTTATTCTTAAATCCGCGCCGGCTGCAATTGATGCGCCATCAATAGCCAAAGGTTACTAATAACCATGGAGATGAAGGAGGAAATGGGCCTTAAACAAGCATCTGTGCTTCCTGACCCAGTGTGCCGTTATTATTATTAATATATTACAATGCTCTATGAATCTTGTTTACTACATCATATCACAAACTAAAATTAAAATTATATTTTTGTTTAATTTAATATTAGTAAACTCATTTTGTAAAGCAGTCTCATGAAAATGCTACATAAGTTTTCATTGTTAATCATATTATAATAATACTATAATAAAAGTATTAGATTTAAGCATATATATATATATATACAGTATATATATATATATATATATATATATATATATATATATATATATATATATATATATATATATATATAGTTATTTAATACTACATGCATTTATGCATAAGGTGTTAATTACATAACAAAAAAGAAATAATTACATTTGAAATGTTTGCAAGAATCGACTAAATATCATTGCATTGTGTAATGCATTGTAACTTAATTCAACAAGCTATCTTAACAACATTTCCATAAAGCACGAGACAGAAGCGAGACGTAGAATCATCCTAAGGTTAGTTGACCTTCACATCTTCCAGTAATGTGGTCGATTGATCTACCTGACACACACTTTCTCACTTCCTCACCATTCCGTGCAGACACACCTCTGACTCTTCCATCTCAGAGGAGTTATATTACAGGGGAGTTCTGGACTGAAGCTGTGATCATTAGAGAATACAAAACGTTAGCGCTGCCCTAGAACCTATTCTACTAGACCTTTGCCTATAGACGTTTTAAATAGGAGACCCGCCACCTGGGTATAATGTCATGAAGGCATGTCTGTTGTTGATGAAATTGTTAAAGTACGTCACATTTCCAGTTTTCTAGCTCTTTCTCTCTCTCACTTTCTCTCTCTCTCTCTCTCTCTCTCTCTCTCTCTCTCTTTCTCTCTCTAACTAGCTCTCTCATCTCTCTACATCACTTTCTCTCTAGCTCTATCGTCCTCTCTCGTTCTTTGGCAATACTCAGTGTCCTTTCATTTTGCTTTTTCCTTGGCCTAATTTAAACTTTCTAGTCTCCTTTCTTTTGTAAAATCTTTCACTTTTTCTATATAATTTCGAACTCTTTCAGTACCACTTTCTTACCGTTATTAGCAGTTTCTACATACAGTGGGCAATTCATTACATTTTTGTACAAGCACATACATACACACACATATTGTGACACATACCGTGACATACACCCACACACACTGTGACACACACGCACAGTGTAACATACACATACATATACACACACTGTGACACACACGCACAGGTAACATACATGTAAGCATACACAAACACATACACACAGACTGTGACACACACATTTCATTCACAATGCCACTCGCCAGACACACTAGACAAGATGTGTGGTGCCAATCATTAAAAGGTCTTCAATTAACCCTACAAAAACCATATGTTCCAGGGTGACAAGTAATATCTCAACCCAGATATAACGCGGTTCTAATTTACTTTCCTCAGACGTGCACGTGTCCACAACTTATCATTTTTAATCGTTTCGTATGTTCTCTAGCTCTTATCCAGTCTTTCTATCTTAATACTTTAATCTTCGTCAAAAGGGACTTCGCCCAGAACTAGAACAAACGATAAACTCCTAATAGTGAGATGAAGGTTAATTGACTGGTGTCGTCTACAAGGTTGTCTGTTGTACTGAAACCATTTCTCTCTTTCGTCTCCTGCAAATCAGCTTCTGGTAGAGAAGAGGTTTAGGGATGAGCGGGGGAAGGAGGAGGAGGGGAGTCAAAAACTTTAAAAATCTTCAATGACAAAAATGTCATCTTTTAATGTATCAGTGTACTGTTGTAGTCGATTGATTTCGCAAGGTTTATAATAAACATTTCGATTCGTTTAAAAATTTCTTTCGGTATGACCAAATAACAGTAGCCTATAGGATGCCACTAACTCTTATGGTCATAATAATTTTTGTACGTCCTAGATTGTTACATATACCCTAGAATGTTACATAGATTTTATAATGTTATAGACCTACTTATTAACTTTTTTGGTTAATATAGCTTGCAAATTTAATAAAATGTGAGTCCCATGGCTTGCCATAGGCAGGTACAGGTTGACAGGTTTCGTTGACGATTCTCGGCTGCACTATAGGCAAAACGTACCTGTTCCACGTGTACTCATTAATTGACTAAACACAGCGCTAAACAGAAATACGTCATCCTATTCGCAATCAGCTTTAACGCTCCGCTATAGGACACTCCTGTGCCCAGTGAATAGATCAGTTCAGTAATTGAAAACATATTTTGTTGCATGTTAACACTGGTTTATTTATGTTGACATCTGATACATATATTTACATGTAAATGTATTGGGTCTACATTATAACTTCCTTATAATGCATGCATATCGTTATAATGGGTGTCAGAGTTAAACTATAAGTGTTAAGTTATTCTTTGATTAGTATCTGTATAGTAGGTTGTAAAGTAAATAACATTTCTAAAGAAAGCTTGTATTAGAAATTTTATGAGGAACTAGTACATTTCAATGGTATTCCATGCAGTGTTTACATTTTCTTGCCCACTGGTTACATTTGGTGTCCCCGATGTTCTACTAAAGCTATTGCCGAAAAGATCTAATAGATCTTTTCGATATTAGCTATAAATATAAATAGCAATATCTACTTCTACTTACTTACTAAGTACTTGAACAACAGTACCTATTATATAGTCTACATGTAGTAACGCTAGTTACTGCAACTAGGCACTTTTGTTCAAGTATCTAGTGCGGTAACTATTTTCTTCAATTCTCTTTAGTTATATGGACTGATGTTTGGATCTTGGAATTTGCATCGTTCTAAACCTTATTTTTGCTCGCCGGCTTGGATTTGTCTCAAAAGTGCTCGATGTTGTCATGGATAACAATAGCACTCCAATTGTTAATTTGTGGTTATTCTACTAGAGTCACGGATGTGTAAAATACGGCTCATGATTTTGTCACTTTTTTATAATTATTACACGATTTACCGAAGTTTTGATGGTAATTTGTGAAACTAATGGTCAGTTATTTTGCATTGCATAATTTGTATTAATACAAACGGTGGCTTAAAAAATCTATACAATTAACTCACTTGGATGAGAGGATTTTCTCCCTCGTCTCCTCAGGATCCACCATTGAGCCCCCCTCCCATCCGTCAATTCCAAACATGGATCGACGCAACTGCATGGCTTGGACTGTCCAATATGGCTGGAGGAAGAGCGTACATTCTCTTACTGATTGACTGGCTTTAGGCTACATGTAGATAAAAATCTACATGATATATCTACATGCATACTGTACTGTATATACATGTAGATACATGTACATGTATATCATGTAGATGTATATCTTCTTGACATATGTCTTTGAATTATCTTGCATATGGAACTCTATTCCTGTTGAAATTCGTATCTTAAAGTCATACATATGCTTCATTATAACGATCGATATTACAAAAGTTTCTTTAGAGAATTGTAAAAGTGTGACCATTCCGCTCTTGGCGCAATAGTTTGCCATTTTGCTTTGTTTGCTAAGTTCATTTTTCATAGGCCATGTTCATATTTGCTAATTTTACTAATTTTTGCTAGTGTGTTGACTATTTTTGCTGTTTGCTATTTTTGTTATTTTACTTGCTGTTTTTTCTACTCTGTAGACATGTGGTGTTTTAACTAAAAATAGCGTTACTCGAACTTTCCTGGTCAGCTAGAGAGAGCACCTTAATTGTGCTCTCTCTGATGGCCACAGGATTAAATTAATATGATATTTGAAAAACATATCTACATGGGATTGGGTAAAATCCTAGAGTTAAATAGTGAAAACATACTTGACTCTATAGGTGTACATACGATATTAATTAATTCTTAATTTTACAAGGCCTCTATAGCCTACTAGAATGTCTCAATATCGTAGGGGTAACGCCATGAAGTTTTAAATGACAGATCCAGAGGTAAATTGAACTCTCATGGGTTCGAATCCCAGTCGCGCTTATCTGAGAGTAAATCTCGGACATTCTCTGGACTGGTTATACGAAAAATGGTCTAAATTGCCTAACGGTTTAAATGTGTGGTATAAAAATTTTAGTGATAGCTATCAACAATAAAAGTTGATCATTTCACTATAATACGTGCTTACTTTACTCTACAGTTTATAATACTGGCCCATTTCAGGAGATCCAGCGACTTCAGAGAAAATGAGAGCTATGCAAAAACAAACAAAACTGTCGAACAAGAGATAGAAACTGAGCTTAATTGCGTTCCTTATCAGTTTAAATACATATGCTTGACTAGTTTTGTAAGCGACTATAAAAAAAGTAAACACGCATAATAGTGAATAATCAACTGTGTTGATATCTATATATCACTTTTAAAACCACATGTTTAAACCGTTAGACATAACCAGTCCAGTGAATGTCCGAGGTTTTACTCTCAGATGAATGGATTGAACCTCGTGGATTCGAACCCACGAGGTTCAATTCACCTCAGGATCTGTCATTTAAAACTTCATGACGTTACCCCTACGCTATTAAGACATTCAACAACTATATACTAACCATTTCTCGGAATGCTTTTTATTAGGCTGTCTGTTGTTATATTATACAACTGTTAGAATTCAAATATAATTCTACATGTCATTAAACTGTTTAATCCAAAAATTCAGGTATAAATATACCTCAAATTATACATGTGATCTAGTTTCAGGTACTTGGGTGCACAGTCCACTGTAAATATTTGATTCATTTTTTCTGTCTATATATTTTGCAAAATACAAAAGCAAATTTTATATTTAATAATATGGCCCCGGTACAGCTTTCAGATAATTTTCCTAAAATATGTCCTTGATAAATAAGAAATGTCGATCACATCTAGTTGTTGCAAACTTATCTATGCGATTGTTAATGTTGTTTTTTAGCAATTATTTGTTAAAATCATTGAATTTGAAAAAAATAATTAGAAATCTAAAACCTCTCCTGTTTCAATAGATTTTTGCGAATTTCTCGACATCTCAACCCGCTACAGACATGGCTGATCGTGCTGATCTCATTCAGAAGGCTAAGATTGCGGAGCAGGCGGAGAGATACGATGATATGGCTACGGCCATGACCAGCGTCACTGAGCAGGTCAGTTTTAGTAATCCCACCGGGCCGTTGTTACGTAGATGCTTAGATACGATATACTATAAATGATGGTATGATGGAACTCATTCGTGTGAATATTTTTGGTAGAATATGATTTACTCTTGTCAATTTTCGTAAATTAATTATATGCATAAGGCCTATATCAATCCTTTGCAGCCTAATTATATGTATCCTAAGTATTTGTGTAACTTAAAGTTGATTCCTGGATGTGAAAATGAGAATTTGGTAAGGATTGTGGCCTTTGAGATTATATATCTGTGGGTCCTGAATTCATATAGTTGACCTATTGATTTTGTGCTGAAATCTTTTATTTGTTGACCTTAAAAATTTATCTCCTTTATGGCCTTTTGCATTTTATGACTTAATTTAAGAAAATATTTGATTTCAATTGAATAATTTGTTATTAATCAAAAATGAATGCAAGTTGTGATTGTTATGCAACAGCAAGATACATGTATATTAAGGAAGAATTTATCATTAATTAATCGAGCCTTTATTTAATGTTGTATTTCTTGCATTACATTACTGTTGCAATGTCAAGACGGTAATGCAAAGCCTAGCTCTGTAGTATATAGAAGTAGAAGATGTTTGGTTTGTGTGTCATCATCTTGAGATATCTTGATTATTTGATATCTTTTTATTTTTCATCTCTTTCGATATCTGTTGTCCATGTGTTGTGACCAAGATATCCTCCTTTCAATTTCTTATCTTTCGACTTGTTTCCGGAATTTGCAGTGGTACCATTTATCAAAAAAAATTTATTGGTTTGTTTGGTACAACAATACTCGATATCATTGACTACAGTAGAATGCTAGTAGTTTATATTATTGAGTGTAAGCTGATTGATTTTTGTTACAGGGTACGGAGCTCACTAATGAGGAACGTAATTTGTTGTCCGTGGCGTACAAGAATGTTGTGGGAGCGCGCAGGTCTTCGTGGAGAGTGATCTCTAGTATAGAGCAGAAGACGGAGGGCAACGAGAAGAAGCAGGCGATGGCGAGAGAGTACAGGCTAAAGATAGAGGAGGAACTGAGGAAGATCTGCAAGGATGTGCTGGTATGTAGCTGATTGTCTGAAAGTAGCTGATTGTCTGTAAGTAGCTGATTGTATTTAAGTAGCTGATTGTGTGTAAGCTGATTGCTACTGTAAGTAGCTGATTGTATTTAAGTAGCTGATTGTGTGTAAGTAGCTGATTGTCTGTAAGTAGCTGATTGTCTGTAAGTAGCTGATTGTCTGTAAGTGGCTGATTGTCTGTAAGTGGCTGATTGTGTGTAAGTAGCTGATTGTCTGTAAGTAGCTGATTGTCTGTAAGTAGCTGATTGTCTGTAAGTGGCTGATTGTCTGTAAGTGGCTGATTGTGTGTAAGTAGCTGATTGTCTGTAAGTAGCTGATTGTCTGTAAGTAGCTGATTGTCTGTAAGTGGCTGATTGTCTGTAAGTAGCTGATTGTCTGCTGTTATTTTCAGATGGTAGAGGGAACTATGTTTATTTTAATAATATCTACAGAATACATGCAGTAACACTAGCACACAGTAGGCTGTCAATAATACATCAGTATCTTAACTAATTGTCTTACAAATAGGTATCATATTATGTGAAAAGTGACCAAGCAAGCAGACACAGAGCAAAGATGAAGATAGATACAACACGCATGCACACTAAATTATGTTGAATTATGCCCAATGCTATTTGGCATAATTGTTGTTAAGCGCAATACAGTTGAATTATGATCTGAAAGTATTAAGAGTTTTGTGCAAGTGTTTCTAAGAATATAGTTTTTTAGTACCAAATTACTTTCTGCCTTCGATCGCATTCTAACTTAGAATTACGAAGTACAGCCTTGTCCTACTATTTGTGGTCTTCAGCTGCATTGAGCTCTGCTACAAATAAATTGATTCTTGTCTTTGACCTCACTGCATGTAAGCAACACTCATGTTACGTGAAAATTCACAAATAAATTATATTACGTTGACTTAAAAGCAGATAAGGAATAACTCTGGTGGTTAATGGTGTTAAGGTTTGGACAATTAATTAATTTTGTAAAGTTAAATAGAATGAAAGAGAAGGTTGTTTTTGATATCCTATATAACAGCAAGAATGAGTATTGCTAGATGATTTTAAGTTCTACTCATATGTAGACAAGAAGAGGAAAATGGAAGACAGAAGAGTGGAGGCGTTATATACCATGGACTTGCCAGTAGGCGCTTCACTAAGAGAGAGCGGCTTCCCTCTATCACTAAAATTTCATGCATCGTATATTACATTCCAGCAATGCTCTTTGTTATTGTTTTCTGTACATAACACTCTGAGCACTGTATTGCACTATATCGTTTAGAACCTGATAGACAAGCACCTGGTGGTCAAGGCTTCTAACGCAGAGTCAAAAGTGTTTTACATGAAGATGAAGGGTGACTACTATCGCTATCTGGCTGAGGTCGTGACTGCAGCAAATAAATCAAGCAAGGCTGGAGAGACTGCTCCAGCCTCTTCTGACCGTAAGTATTAAAATCTTCTGATCGTAAGTATTTGGCTGGAGCCAGGGGCAGTGTCGATAAGATACTCGACCGCAGATCAGTATGTGCTGGGCTTGCCTGTCACTGACATCGCTTTCGAGTGAGGAAACTGATGTTAATACTAGCTTTACCAGCATTTTAGCAGCTTTATTACACAATCTCTCTCTCTCTCTTTTGCTCTTTGTCTATGTATTTTCCAAAATGTTATGTTGTTTAGAAATGTTTGAAATATACTCTGCAGGATACTTTGAAACGTTGTTAGCCGTTTCATGTACTGCTATGCCGCATAATTACACTGTTGTTTGTTTGGAGACAAAGATTATATTTGAATATTCGCTGCATTTCAATGCTTATTCTTTCGTGTTCTCGATGTTGTATAGAAAATAATGTAAAGAATTGGTTTGCCTATAGATGTGCCTACTGATGCATTTGTACTGAGTTTGGTAAATTCTGCACTTTGTTATGCTCTGATGCAGCTGTAATAGTAGAGTCAGAGAAAGCCTACCAAGCGGCTCTTGATATTGCTAAGGCAGACATGCATCCTACGCATCCTATTCGTCTTGGATTGGCTCTCAACTTCTCAGTCTTCTACTATGAGATACTCAATGCTTCGGACAAGGCCTGCCAGCTTGCCAAACAGGTTCATTACTTCTATTCTTGAGCTTACCCCACAGGGTCTCAACATTTCAATTGATTGATTGACTGAAGGCACTTGATGATTCAGCTTTGGAGTGGGACATACAGAAAGATCATGTGTTTGGATCGATATCAGTTAATTGTTTGATTAAGTGACTGATGGATTGATCGTATGCTTACTCAGTTTCTTTGATTGCTCTAGTGATTTATTAATGAAGACATACGGATTATCTAGCATTTGATGAATTTGATGAAGCTCTATCAGAGTTTGATTCAACACTTAACTCGGAAGCGCGCTGTAAGAGTACGCTGACAATTTGCTTTACTGATTAATTGTAAAGTAAATCTATGTTAGCATTCTTCTCATCCTAGTCGACTTGTTTTCTGAAATCATATGGTAAGGATTAGAACCCATGACTCACAAGTCTATCCGCTGTTCTATGAAAGTGCGCACTTAATCGCTTCGATGATTTTCTCTGACACCCTCGTAAGGATTAGAATCCATGTCTCACAAGTCTATCCGCTGTTCTATGAATGTGCGTGCTTAATCGCTTTGATGATTTTCTCTGATAGCCTGGTAAGGATTAGAACCCATGACTCACAAGTCTATCAGTCAGCCGTGCTATGAACTCGCACGTGTAATCACTGCGATGATTTGACTGCGCAGGCATTTGACGAGGCTATCGCTGAGCTGGACACGCTGAACGAGGACTCGTACAAGGACAGCACGCTGATCATGCAGCTGCTGAGAGACAACCTGACTCTGTGGACAGCTGACGCTCAGGTCGATGAGCCTGAAGCTCCCGCAGCTGCTCCAGCTGAGGCTGCTGCTAATTAGCTGCATCCCCATCAGTGCTCTAACTCACCCCCTCACTCAGTAGCTACCTGTCTCACCTACCGTTGGAGCTTGGAGGTGTGGCTGTTCTCTCTGTTGGTGTGGCTAACTCATGTTATGCCTGTAATAGTAGTCTCTATTGATGTGACGTTGAAGGGTTTTGTAATCTTATAAGTGCAGTTATATTCTAAATAACATTTTAACAGTAATTCTAAACTTCAAAATGATGACAAAATGTAGAAAAGTTTTTTGAACAAGAGCTGCAGACATTGCCTTGAATAGTTTTGAAGACATCAACCAAGATTCGCCAATATGAATTTTTGCACATTTTATTAGAATAATTAAAATTGTTGGAAGAATATTTGCTATGTTATCGGGAGCATGATGGGGACAATTCTGATAAAATCATTGATTCAATCCTGTAGGAATTTGACCTATAGAGATAATGAATTTAATGTAGCATTAGCAGTGAGAAGCTTGCTGTGTGACTGGTACATAGGTGTGATTTGAGATGAGAGGAGGAAATGTTTGCTTATGAGAGAGAATATTGAGGGGGTAACTGGAGTGATTTGAGATGAGAGTAGAAGAAGATAGTAGTCTATGAGAGACTATGGATGTGATTGTTAGAATAAAGAGATTGATTTAAGATAGGAGGAATGATAGAGAAAAATTAAAGAGGTATTTGAGAAGTTAACTGGAATGATTTGTGATAGGAGGTCGGAGCAAGAAATGAAAGTGGCACTCGAGAGGGTGGTGGATTAAGTTATTTTGAAGTGGGGGAGGAGAAGATAGAGTTCTGCACTAATGTAATAGCTAAGTAGCTTTAGTGGTACTACTATAGAAGCATTGTTTTACTAATTGTATGTCTGATTGTATTCCTAGTGCACTACTTCTTAGTGTGTGTGTTTGTATGTGTGAGTCAGTGTATTTATTTGTGTTCTTGTGTTAGTGGCACAATTTATGCTGTTTTCATAAAGATTTTGTATTTTCATGTTACTCATTAAGTATAAGTGTATTTGTAACTTTTACGTTAGTTTATGTCTAATTTTAATTTTATAAAAGTATCGTCAGATATAATGTTGCATTTGTTGCAAGTACATGTTTTTATATTTTAAGAAATAAATATCTAATATAAAGGGGTTTCTTTACTTATAATGTTAAATTTCACTAAAGCACTATAATATGTGATCTTGTCCCAAGGGGACGTGCGACTATCAACCTACTAAACTTGTTTTTGACAAAGTCAGTCTATAGGTACTGAGTAATTGTAAGCCTCTGTAAAACTAAAAGGTGAACGAAGAATTTTCTGTATGCCATCATTCGTACTTTGTATAAATTCGATTACAACAAAATGCTCATTATCCAATTGTCGTGCATAGTGAAGATGTAAGCGAAGATAAAACTTTTATGTAGGAATGAGATACATGCAGAAACACAACACAAGTCTAAGAACCATTCTCCCAACAGCTTGCTGGATAACAAGGGATCCAAATGAGAGAGAGTTACGACATTGATTTACCATGTTAACTTAGGAAAGTTCAATCCAAAGGTTGAGATTCTAGCGAGCAATAATTTGCTTAAAATAAGACTGGACTCTCAATAAAATAAAATGAATATCCATCCTTAGACAGGTAGTTACAATATGATTATGGAGAATTTATTTCACCATATTGCTTAGTGGAACAAATGTTATATTTTTCAACACTTGATTAAGATTTCAGTTCTCTAAGCTGTTCTAGTGAACACTTATAATGCCTCTCTTTGTGCTTGTAGTAAGCTTGTGTACGTGTGTAATTAGTTGTGTTAGCTGGTGTCACGCAGGTATGTAAACTCCTCATATTTATCTTCCTGCAAAATTAATGATGTATGTATAAATTCCTGTATACAAATGGACACAATATTCACACTCAATAATAAACCTGCATTTTTATTAAATTTGTTTTGATGTGCGAAATTGGATGTCACCTGCAAGTTGTATCTTTTAATCAATTATCTTATCGGGTCTCATTTCTTGTTTGTTGAAGAAATTTGACGCAATTGATTGTCATTTTTTAAATCGAGTTAGCATGTAGCTGCAATTTCTAAAACATTTTCTATTGCACTCTTCCTATAAACGAATTATTATAAATATGTCACTTTGATTTCATTTATTTATTTAGAAACTTCTTATAAAATTTCATGTCTTCTTCCCGAATCTGATATTTTGATCTTGATTGATTGATTTAACAGTTAATTTATTTATAATTCACTCAATCACGCCTTTGAGTAATTGAGCTTTATTGGAGTGTTAGTTGATACATCATTGGCCAAATGATTTTAACTAATTTGTAATTCGAATCATTGTGCTGTTGCCAAGGAGTTAGAGTAAACAAACTGATACTGATTATTTATAATGCTGTTGTTGTTTATGTGTCTTTGTTTGTTGCATTATTATCGAATCTCTTTGAGCACTAACTCATGTCCATATTGTTGATGTGTCTAACTGTACAATGACGGAGCCAGTGCAAATGTACTATATTTAATCTCGGATAGCTATTAAGTAAATGGATCAATTCTGTGTACAGTTTTAGAATGTTATTTATGTGAGTAAAGTAATTTGAAAGACAGCCATTGCATGGGTTACTTCCAGTTTTTCAAATTGTTAGTTCCACAGATTTTAGTGAATTAAATATATGTTGAATGTGTTATATGGTTGATTAATAATTAAGTTGGTAATCAATCTTTTAAGCTGATATCTGAAGATACTGTTGAAAGCGATTTAAAATTTGCAGGAGCAGTTAGTTTTCATTGTTGTCATTATGTGCAGATAATTATAATCTGTACTGAAAAAAAGATTACTATTAAAAGAAATCCTATTTTTCTAGTCAGACAAAGGAAAAGCTTTTGATGTTGTTTTAGGCTGCCTAGTCTTACTGTCCCTTTCTCTATTGGTATCGACCGTGTTATATGTTCTTGAGTTAGAACAGGGTAGAACTTCTCATTTGTTCCAGCGCTAAACCTCTATATTCTTGTTAGTCTCTGTTGGGCGATTCTTGTGCTGTTTATTCTTCATTTCAGGTCCTATGTGGTTATTATATGCCAGAGATAACCCTACAGACTGTTATGGTTATCATATGCTAGAGATAACCTTAGAGGCTGTTATGGTTATCTTTTACTAGAGATAACCGTACAAACTGTTATGGTTATCTTGTACTAGAGATAACCTACAGGCTGTTGTGGTTATCTTGTGCTAGAGATAACCCTACAAGCTGTTGTGGTTATCTTGTACTAGAGATAACCCGACAAGCTGTTGTGGTTATCTTGTGCTAGAGATAACCCTACTAGCTGTTGTGGTTATCTTGTACTAGAGATAACCCTACAAGCTGTTGTGGTAATCTTGTACTAGAGATAACCATGCAGGCTGTTGTGGTTATCTTGTACTAGAGATAACCCTACAAGCTGTTGTGGTTATCTTGTACTAGAGATAACCCTACAAGCTGTTGTGGTTATCTTGTACTAGAGATAACCATGCAGGCTGTTGTGGTTGTCTTGTACTAGAGATAACCATACAAACAATTGTGGGTCTGCATTTTGTGTTGTTTATTTGGTGCAAGTTAGCGGCATTAATGTTAGTGTAAGATGGCTTTGTGCTTCGTTAACTTGTTACATGTCGATGTGCATATGTGCGTGTGTATGTCTCAGTTGCACATACACGGACATATATGTTCACTTGTGCTTTAGTTTTTGCTGATGTGTGTACTATAAATGTGCATTCATTTGCGCACTTCATGTATGCACGTGTGTGCACTGACATTTTCTGAAATACATGTCTGCACGTATTTATGTGAATGTGTGCAGATAGATATTTGTAAAAATAAATATTAGTGTGTGATGTTAACTTATATCGTAAATTTTTTGTGAAAGTTTGCTTATAGGTGTGCTTATGCACTTGTCTGCTTATTTAATAAAGATATTGATACTAGATTGATCTGTTCTGCCGTAGTGCTCTCTATCTCTCTATCTCTCTCTCTCTCTCTCTCTCTCTCTCTCTCTCTCTCCTGCTGTACTAATCTGACGCAGTGTTAGATGTCCGAAGTCTATATCAAAAGTAGATTGTGCTTTTGTTTTATAAATTATTGATGTACTTATGATATAGAATTAGCTTATTTCACAGATTTGAAGTGTTTAATTATAATTATATTATTGAAGATTGAATTTTTCAGTATCATTCTTTAAAGCAAGACTCTAATTTAATTCTCGTTTGTTCATTATGTATAAGATATGTTCTTTTTGAAACAGATAAAAATAAACTGTGCAGAGTGCCAGGTTTATTAGTAATAGTTTAAAATATTCACATTTGAGGATACTGAGGAGTTGCATACAGGAGCTGATGCTTTGTCTAAGCGAAGCGTCACCAAGGTTACATTTGTCATGAATGTGATGTTAATTAAGCGTAGAAACCTAACGCTAGGCGTGTGCAGTTAAATTTACAATCTTCTGATGCAGTCCATGCTAACTACCAATTGATGAAATATCTTCGATAATAAATTAATTCTTCAATAATAACTTTAATGTTGATTTAGTTATTTAGTGTTTAATGAACTTTATTGAAGGATTTTAAGAAAAAGTTAGGCCTAATTTGATACGATAAAAATAAATGCGTCATAAATTTATTGATAGAGTCCTATATTGAATAGTGTAAATTTTATGTTAGTTAAACGGCATTAATATTCAACCACTTAATCTGCATTTGTTTATGAACTTGAATAAACAATACTAAGTGATGTGCAAATTGTTAATGATTGTACAATTTTTTATGCATTTGATTTATGCACCCCTTGTAGAACAACGAATGATGTTTTGCTAGCAGTAAATTAAACTAAATTTCCTAGTGCATGGGTAGTATTGCTTGATACATGTAGTTATATAAGCAATAAAATCTTTAAGATTATGAAAATTAATTGGAACTATGATCAATATTATGTTTTTAGTTTAAAGATATTTAATATAAAACTGTGAAGAAGATTTGTAGTTTGACTGTATGGTTTTAGTTGACAACGTCTTGTGTTAGTTTTGACAGTTCTCTTGTAAACATCTTATTTTGGTTTATAGCGTGATGTTGTATTGTGTAATTGCTAAGAAATAATAAACTAAGTGTTATATTAATTAAGTGTTATATTAACTAAGTGTTATATTAACTAAGTGTTAAATTAACTAAGTGGAATCGAAAAATTCTATTGTTGAAAGCCGCCTGAAGGACTAGATGATATGATACCACACGTATTAAGAGAAAAAAGGAGTTCAAGTGCTAATCTCCTTCTGAAGCAACTGGTCTAGTAGGTCAATGGTTAGCGCATATACCAATCAATGGTTAGCTCATATACTAATCAATGGTTAGCGCATATACTAAATCAATGATCAGCTCATTTCCTAAATCAATGGTTAGCGCATATACTAAATCAATGGTCAGCTCATATACTACATCAATGGTCAGCTCGTATACTACATCAATGGTCAGCTCATATACTAAATCAATGGTCAGCTCGTATACTACATCAATGGTCAGCTCATATACTAAATCAATGCTCAGCTCGTATACTAAATCAATGGTCAGCTCATATACTAAATCAATGGTCAGCTCATATACTAAATCAATGGTCAGCTCATATACTAAATCAATGGTCAGCTCATATACTAAATCAATGCTCAGCTCATATACTAAATCAATGCTCAGCTCATATACTAAATCAATGCTCAGCTCATATACTAAATCAATGCTCAGCTCATATACTAAATCAATGCTCAGCTCATATACTAAATCAATGCTCAGCTCATATACTAAATCAATGCTCAGCTCATATACTAAATCAATGCTCAGCTCATATACTAAATCAATGCTCAGCTCATATACTAAATCAATGCTCAGCTCATATACTAAATCAATGGTTTACGCATTTACTAAATTAATAACCATTAATTTAGTAAATGCGTAAATGTTGATTTAGTGCATATACTAAGAGTCAACGGTTGTTATATAATATTATCAACCTTAAAGACTTCTTTCACTTCTAAAATCTCACGTTTAAAACGTTTTAAGTAAAATATTCATTTACCAGTCCCGCCTAGGAGTTTTTATACCTCTACATCAGTCATGTTCACCTCTACGTCAGTCATGTTCACCTCTACATCAGTCATGTTCACCTCTACGTCAGTCATGTTCACCTCTACATCAGTCATGTTCACCTCTACATCAGTCATGTTCACCTCTACATCAGTCATGTTCACCTCTACGTCAGTCGTATTCACCTCTACATCAGTCATGTTCACCTGTACACCAGTCATGTTCACCTGTACATCAGTCATGTTCACCTCTACACTAGTCATGTTCACCTCTACATCAGTCATGTTCACCTCTACATCAGTCATGTTCACCTCTACGTCAGTCGTATTCACCTCTACATCAGTCATGTTCACCTGTACACCAGTCATGTTCACCTGTACATCAGTCATGTTCACCTCTACACTAGTCATGTTCACCTCTACATCAGTCATGTTCACCCCTACATTAGTCATGTGCATCTCTACATCAGACATGTTCACCTCTACATCAGTCATGTTCACCTCTACATCAGTCGTGTTCATCTGTACATCAGCCATATTCACCTGTACATCAGTCATGTTCACCTCTACATCATCATGTTCATCTCCACATCAGTCATGTTCACCTCTACATCAGTCATGTTCACCTCTACACCAGTCATCTTCACCTCTCCATCAGCCATGTTCAATGTTCACCTCTACATCAGTTATGTTCACCTTACATCAGCCATGTTCACCTCTACATCAGTCATGTTCACCCTACATCAGTCATGTTCCCTCTACACTAGTCAGTCTCCCCCTACATTACATCTCTACATCATCATGTCATGTCATCTGTACTCAGCCATATTCACCTGTACATCAGTCATGTTCACCTCTACATCATCATGTTCATCTCTACATCAGTCATGTTCACCTCTACATCAGTCATGTTCACCTCTACCAGTCATCTTCACCTCTCCATCAGCCATGTTCAATTGTTCACCTCTACATCAGTTATGTTCACCTGTACATCAGCCATGTTCACCTCTACATCAGTCATGTTCACCTGTACAGCAGTCATGTTCACCAGTACATCAGTCATGTTCACCTCTACATCATCATGTTCATCTCTACATCAGTCATGTTCACCTCTACATCAGTCATGTTCACCTCTACATGAGTCATGTTCACCTCTACATCAGTCATGTTCATCTCTACACCAGTCATCTTCACCTCTCCATCAGCCATGTTCAATTGTTCACCTCTACATCAGTTATGTTCACCTGTACATCAGCCATGTTCACCTCTACATCAGTCATGTTCACCTGTACAGCAGTCATGTTTACCTGTACATCAGTCATGTTCACCTCTACACCAGTCATCTTCACCTCTTCATCAGTCATGTTCACCTCTACATCAGTCATGTTCATCTCTACATCAGTCATGTTCACCTCTACATCAGTCATGTTCATCTCTGCATCAGTCATGTTCACCTGTACATCAGTCATGTTTACCTGTACATCAGTCATGTTCACCTCTACATCAGCCATATTCACCTGTACATCAGTCATGTTCACCTGTACATCAGTCATGTTCACCTCTACACACCTCGACACCAGTCATGTTCACCTCTACATCAGTCATGTTCACTTCTACACCAGTCATGTAATTTCGTATTACTGTATCTCATTAAAAATACATTATTTAAATGATTAAAGTAGTTTAGCAGCTCCATAGCATATAATCATCGAATCTAGAATCATTTAAACTTTACACCTAGTGATCTGCAGTCAAGCGTCCAATCCATCACGCTACCAGACAGTAGTTCACCCGCTATTCTCGTTGACTAGACACTATTTAAAAAAAGCTAAGGTTACCTCACTTAAAAGCGATGTCACTGACATAGGACTGACATCAGTAGTATGTCCATATGAATAACGAGATTCCACTACGAGAATTTGCTGCCTGTTCTATATGCCTGTTCTGCATGTCAGCAATTGAATTGCAACGACTATCCTACAACGTGATAATTCATATTCTAGTTCAGTTCTGGATTTCTTACAGACTTTTCCAAAAATCTTGATATTTACCATTCGCCACCGTCAGCTATTGTTAAGTTAAATAGATCGCAGGCGAATCATTGTATGACAAGTTTATACTAACTTTATAGCCATGTCTGCCACAATTTTATAGGTGTACATCTACCGCCTCTTCTCACCTGTGATTTAGTTTGAGACAATGTCGCTCATTTCAATTTCATATTTCGTCATTGTCTGTTTAATGCGGATTTAACGTCAAGGTCAGAAGCCTATTGGGCTTCTCTTCAAGACGTCAAGTTTACGGGTGTACCCTGAAAGGTGAATATCCGAGATTTTACTCTCTGATAAGCTCAACCAGGAATTGATCTCAGAACCTCAGGTACAGTCACATAAAACTTCATGCTGTTAGCTCACGCTCTTACACACTGAGACTATCGCACTTCATTATTATCTCTTCAGACACTATGTATATGGGGGTTAAGGAATGCTTTCTTTCCTTTTAGTTTCGCAACCGCCCATAGTGATTCAAGAACGAATATTTCGTGTTGATTATCTCTCTAACGGCTTTAAAATAGGCCTAGTCTTTCACAACTTTACTCTGTCTTAGTAGGCCAAGTGTTACTTCTCTCTCTGTCTACATCGCCATCTTCTAGAAAATCATCTGAAGTAGACTGTGAAGAAGATCTGATTAATTCCACATCAGATGTTTCCTCCACAGACTTGATAAGACGAGAAAAGGAACCATCATCATCTTCATCCTTCTTGACGCTGTATTTTACGCCCTGCAGTCCATCCTCAGTCACAGTTGACTTGTCTGGGAGGCAAGGCTGCTCTTCATCTACCTCATGGCTCATCTGAGCGCCAGACAGCTGCACCACCTGGGGGCTATATCTCTTCCTGCAGATAGTTCTACGACGAGACATGGCGGCTATCTGCTCCACTGAGCCACCCGTTACTCGTCTAAAACAAAACACATGTAGTATACATAATATTATGCTGTTTACTTTTTGCTGCTTAATTATATCTCTTCGAAAAGTAGATTAATATTAGCTATATCTCTTCTGAACATTAATTAGTATTACTTAAATATCATCTAAGTTACGGAGTTGAAAATTATCTATCTATTATTATCTAGTGACTATCTATCTATCTATCTATCTATCTATCTATCTATCTATCTATCTATCTATCTATCTATCTATCTATCTATCTATCTATCTATCTATCTATCTATCTATCTATATCTATCTATCTATCTATCTATCTATCTATCTATCTATCTATCTATGTATCTATCTACCTATCTATCTATCTGTCTGTCTGGCTCTCTGTCTGTCTGTAGAGATCTCCCTGTCTGTCTGTCTATCGCACTCTTTATTCCACGCCCTCTCCCTCGCCTATGATCTGATAATTGATAAAGATAGGTCAAGACATAGATTCCTGATCAAAGTTCGCCTCTATCAAGTCTAGTGATCTATAGGCCAAGCAATTGGGCCCACGTTGATCTCATCTTAATCCATATAACTTAATATAATCTTCATATTGACTCAATAATTAAGATTTACAAGGTAGATTTTCATTCCTCTTTCTTCAGTTCATCCGCTCCAATGCAAATAATATCGCACAATCAAATAAATACTAAATTACACCGATATTATATACAGTATATCTTTTACATCTTTTCTCACTCGACATACGTACATGTTAACAGAGACTCCTACACTACCTGGTACTGGCCAGACCTCTCAGCACCTCGTTCCTCTGAAGGCGTAGACTCAGACCACTGAGTCGCCCGCACAGGTCGATGTGCTCGTACCTGCTGGTCAGTCGACGAGTCTCTCTACCATTCAGCCGAGAGACGGGCTCGTTGAGTTCCGAGCGAGCACTAGAGGGCGAGGTTATGACTCGACTGGGAATTGAACTGCGATATTTGGTTCCTCGCGTCGACTCTCTACCAGTTAAACTATCCTTGCGTGGAGATCCTGGATTCATTGAGTAGTTATGGATCATTCGAGATGACATCGAGCTCGGTAGTCACTCGTAATAAGTCGAAATGGATATTTGAAATCTTAGAATTGTTACGTTTATTGTAGACGTACAAATTTCAATAGACGATGGATTTACTGATAATATGATAGATTTTTAAAAGTTAATCCATATGTTCAACTATAGCACTTCCACAGTAGGGTATAATATTTTCATGCGGTGAACTGAGTTAGTCTTATACTCTCATATACTCCCTAGCCAATATCACTGACTTATCTCACAAATTCAGTAAACTACGACACTTTTCCTCGATAAATTGCTGGTAAATTCTCTGATAAACCGCTAGACAACCTAGACTAAATAACAAACCGCATTCGTTCTACCCAATTAATATAAAATATTCGTAAATTCGAGATTTCGGCACAAAAGTTTCCAATCAATAAGTAACACTAATCCGCTCGGGTCGCCTTTGTTCAACAAACCAAACGTTCTCATTCACCAAAACTCAGAAACAATAATCGTAAGTGGGTTATCATAATACGATTGCTAAAGATATACGTGATCCAAAGACCACAATCAGTGCTTCTCAACCCGCGGACCACGGGTCAACGTGGCCCGTCATCACTTCTAAAGTGGTCTTTTTCATTATCCTGTGTTGAAAAACCGCCGTGGAATTGCAAATTACGAGAATAAGATGGCGGTGGAAACTGTAGCTGTAATGTTATTGTAACGTTCTTACATGACGAGTGCACTGACTACTTGAATGTATGTAGGCCTAAACGAATACACAAGTATATAAAGGACATATAATTTAGAGTATAAAAATATGGCAACGCAGTTTGAGGGGTTTTTGGTCAAACTTTCGGCTTGGGCTAGTTTTATGGTGGACCTAGAGTCTCCATTGGCTTTTGGCCCTGGAATATAAAAGGTTGACAAGAATTGACCACAATGATTCTAAAAGGAGGGAGAAAATGTCTTCCCTCTCCCCACTCCATTGAAAATCATTGACAGTCATCAAAATCAGCGATACAAAATAAGTGTTCCCTTCACCTTCAATTTATATGTAATACCATATAATACGTATTAGACTGAAATCAGCAATGAAAGACGACTAAGGTAACGACCTTAGTCGTCTCACAAGCTATACATGTATATATTATATTTTGGAATTAAAACTCTAGCACTATCCACCCCCCCCCCCCGACACCTAGGCCTAAATTCCCAACTTATCACTGGATCAATGGCCTGTTTGCCATGATTAAATTAACGCAGACTCGCTGATCGTGTGGTCGTTATAATAACGTACGTTATAATTGTATGCATGGAAACAAGATAAGCCTAATTGAAAACTCTAATCCTACGTTCTAACATTCTACTGTACCGCTTATGTTATACGAGTGTAATTATTTGTACACATGCCTAAAGGGCTTACTCATTCTCACTCTTTCGTTCTTCTCTCTCTCTATCTCTCGATCTCTATCTCTTTCTCTCTCTCTCTCTCTCTAACTACCTGTCGTTAAACATCATACTGGTATGGATTTCGATAACGGAGAAACTCTCCCAGATTCCCACTATATCTGAATTACGTATTAAATCTATAAATATTTTATAACTGCGCAAAATTGTTACACCCCCTCCCGCTGAACTTGCAAAGAATCACAACAATAACTGCCAAAACATAATTTTAGTAGAAATATGTTCCTTAGACCTGTTACTAGGCAGAAAACCAGAGAGATAGAGGTAAAGAGAATGAGAGAGAAATTGGGTGAGTGTGGAAACAGTGGATAGTTAATTCATCACTATGGTTAATCAAAAACTACTGTTGTTATGTCAATACTTTTTCAATCTTTTATTGCATTAAATTACATGGAAAGTCATCTTATTTTATTTTAGTTAATTTATTAATTTTATTTTAGTTAATTTATTAATTTAAACAAATTAAATTGCAGACGAATTCTGAATGACAAAATAAAACTGGATCGACATTTATGAATCATCCATCTTAAACTACGAGAAAATAAATTTAGTTAAGCCATCAATAAATCATTCAGCCATCTAACGATTACGATACTATAAAAGAAACATTTATCAACTTCCATATACCTTTAATTAACAGTACTGTACACATGTACAGTCATGCACATAAAATCTAACACACAATTAGACTAACTTTTACGAGCACAAGTTAACACTAATTATTAATTAGTCTAGCACAGTCTTACAGATATTGTAGCAGTTAACTAACTGTTCAGGAATTCCTACTTTCAGACATTCAGAAATATTTACAAAATAGCACCAAAATTGAGGTTGCAGAAATGCATAAGCATTCATCCGTATTTTGACGATATATAGATGACGCCACCATACATCAACGAATGCTTCAGACGATATCATACCATTAGTGACAGAGATATCATGTCTGGGTAATTAACAATCACTTCAGCATGTGCGGTTAACGATTGGGTTTGAAAAAGCTGAAGTTAATATTAACGTCAGTTGCCTCACTCGATAGCGATGTCAGTGACGGGCGAGCCCAGGATTTGATCCCCGCACATACTGATCCGCGGTCGCAAATCTTACCGACATAGCCAATGGCTTCAGCCGCGCCGAAAAATACATGCTGCGCAGTAAATGTACAGCTAAGGTACACATTTTGTAGCAATGACCTGCTGTCAGTATGAGTGACCGTAGAGAGGCAACTAACTTGTGATCACTTGAATTGCCAAATCCGGAGAAACTCCAGTGAACATATAATCACAGGAGAATTTAGCAGTATATACTGGGGATTGGGTCAAATATACTGGCATTGTGTCATTGAAAAACACGCACAACTTGTTCCAGTTCTTCACTGGGCCACACTCCGTTTTCTCTGACATTAGGAGGACTGCGCTTCCAGTCCCACTTGTAGACTGGATTGAACCAGTTAGGCCCGTAGTTAGCACTCAGATAGGCCTCTGTCTCACAAGGCACCCGCACTTTTAGGCCTAGTAACTCTCCCCAGCAGAGGCTGAATTTTGGAAATATGTACCTGAAGCAAGCACACAAAATACGCAGATTAAGGTAAAACTGAAAGAAGCACAATAAATATTACACAATGACAAAAACAAACAATTAAAAACGTTCAGAGTTTTACAAAAACAACAGAAAACCTGACGAAATAAAATACAAATATCTCAGCAGGCACTGATACACGGCATCAATATTAAACTAATATTGTCAAAGCCGAAACTTGCGAATTGACCCATCAAAACAACACATGCAGACAAAGAACTGACTACAGCTGCAAATAAATGAGTAAAAAATACAATTTTTGAATAAAAAGGCTGTACTTTAGTGAGATCCGAGAGCGAAGTTCTATAACATCCATTGGGAAAAGATGAACAAATTTAGCCAATGGAGAGTCAATTGTGAGAAAGACAGAAAAAGTTTGCATGTACATCTTTACCTTGTATTTTGACAGGACACTAGAGCATGATGCTTATAAAAATTACGACACCAATAGAAATAAAACTATAAAATATATAGCCCAAATTGAGTTTGGCTTAATATCACATAGATAAATAGACTGAGAAGTCACACCCACAGAATTGTTGCAAACAGAAGAAAGACACACCTACAATCTTATTAAACACATAAGCCACACCCACAATCTTATTAAGCACAGAAGCCACACCCAAAATTATAATCTTATTAAACACAGAAGTCTCACCTACAGTCTTATTAAACACAGAAGCCACACCCACAGTCTTATTAAACACAGAAGCCACTCCTATAAACTTATTAAACACAGACGTTATCATCGGACAGCAATACAGATGTTAAACGTC
The DNA here is from genome assembly GCA_905160935.1 of Enchytraeus crypticus. Taxonomy (NCBI): domain Eukaryota; kingdom Metazoa; phylum Annelida; class Clitellata; order Enchytraeida; family Enchytraeidae; genus Enchytraeus; species Enchytraeus crypticus. The sequence goes on from CAJHZI010000507.1 coordinate 113,017, forward strand.
TACCAAAATTCTAAATAAGTCACAACAAGGAGACTTACTTAAATTTGCGTCCAGTTTTAGCTTGTGTTCCCCCATTCCACACATAATCCAACTCCTCATAGAAAAAGAAAATATCCAACTTGACTGAACTTTCTTCAATCCTGAATGAGAGTTCATAGCTGTCGGAAATCTACAAAGCAACAACAGATAAAGTCTTAATATAAACAGTTAACAACGACAACAACAACTACAATAATAATAATACAGAGATAAATGTATTTGATAACAGTGAGTTTGATGTCAAGTTTCTGCACTAGAAGCCAACCTAGTGCAGCGCTGGCCAATCAAAAGCTTAAACAACAAAGTTATGTTCTAAACATCAGTAATAAATCTATTTAATGTTGAACTCAGATCCCTAGTGTATAGACAACGATAGAGAGCGAGTGAGCGAGCGAGCGAGCGAGCGAGCAAGAGAGAGAGAGAGAGAGAGAGAGAGAGAGAGAGAGAGAGAGAGAGAAAGAAAGGTAATTAATCAGACAAATCTCTAGTAAAGACCATTCACTTCTGCTAACTCTCAGAAGTTAATTCAGTAAAATTACTGACGTTTTTCTATATATATTGAATCAGAAGCAGTGATAAACGTTTATGGAGTAGAGATACCTTCCCAAACAAATGAGTCAGCATAAGACCAGCTTCCTCCAGGGCAGATATCAGTCTATCGTCATGTTCACTGATGAACACACCGATATCTACGTCACCACTGTATGGTATGACGTCACACTGTCTGTACCAGCCTAAACACATACACATGATATCTACGTCACCACTGTATGGTATGACGTCACACTGTGTACTAGCCTAAACATATATGCATAATATCTACGTTACCACTGTAGGGTATGACGTCAGACTGTCTCTACCAGCCTAAACATATATGCAGGACATTTACAAGTTGCCTAAATACTCAATAATCGCTGTGTTCTGTTATTAGTGCATTTCAATTTTATTAGTATATCATTCACTACACGAGATTCAAAATATTTAACAATACTGTAGACAAGCAACAAGACAACAATAATACATTACACTTAACAATAGATTTAATGGATGTATCATGTTTTATTCAATGGGTAGCATAATTTGAAGATTAATTATCTACATGTATATATATTTAGCTGAAAGATTTAAATGAGTTTCATTTTAACAGTTATCTTAAATATAAAACACAGATCAAGTTAACTGATTTAATTTAACTTACATTATACTGGTTCAGGAGGGCGCCAAGACCTGTAGCACCAGCCTATTAATATTATAATATTACAGTACCAGTCTATTTAATTAAAAATTACCAGTTTTTAGTCGTGTTCTTAAATAATTAATTATTTAATAGGATTAACTACACCAACCTAGACATGTGCCACTGCTCAGCCAGAACCTGACCCCCAACCTGTCGAGAACACGCTTCACCGCACTCAACACCTCTAACCCGTCTCTTCTGAATGACTCAGCCTGTGAGCTGGTGTCTCGCCCCCCGTACAGCGAGTAGAACCTGGAGGCACGCGCGGTGTTGCAGTCTATGTAGAGAGACTGGTGCATCAGGCGTAAGAATAGCTGAATGCTAGTGGGTAACCGCAGTCTATTACCATCGACTATTAGCTTCTGCAGTTCAAAGCTGCGACAAATATTTCAATATTACATGAATACTATAAATAAATTTAAAAATAGATATAAATATATTATTAGATAAGGAGAATGTGTTTAAAAATGTTTTTCCAGTAGCACAATCAGTTACAATTTTGACGGCAAAAGGAAGCTTATGTTAACGTCAATTTCCTCACTCGAAAGTGATGTCAGTGACAGTCGAGCCCAGGATTTGAACCCCGCACATACTGAGCCCCGGTCGACATCGGTAAGATAATCCAAGTAGTATAACAGTACCAGTGGGTTCAGGCTATTTCTCACACAATCTGGAAGAGTCTGCTGAAATAATCAACTCAGATACCTATGTAAATATAATTAGTGCTTACCGTAGCGCAACCTAAGCATCACGCTACATCCTACTACCGCTTGGAGCTACTAATATAGGACAAAAGCATGAATTAGGATCAAAAGCTCTAAATTAGAATCAAATGTCTCTTCAATAAAAGAGCCAAAGTGAATATCAACTCAATTCAAAGCAAAAAGTCTTTCATCATTAAAACATGCTTAGAGTCTTTCATCATTAAAACTAATCTCAGACAATTATAAAGATCAAGAGAGAAGCAATTAGATTAAGGAAAGCTTTCAGAAACTATGACGCTTATTACATGAAATGCAATCACTTGATTAGGATAATAACTTACAGAAGATTAGTTAATGTGACTAATATACTTAAATTAAAATAAAATAAAATAAAATTTACACTTGTACAAATTCGCATCGTATAATTGTTTCACATTACAATAAAACTGATAGATGATGTGGGTTTAACGTCAGGGTCAGTAGCCCAAAGGGCTTCTCTTCAAGACGTCACGGATATGCAATACCAGCGTGGAAGAAACGGGGTCAATTATCCTGCTCATTTTCGTCATATTTGAAGCTCATTCTCGTTCCCAGTTGGAACTCATTCTCATTGCAATTATACGTGATTATAATCAATTAAAATTAAAATTAAAGCTATTCAATATTTTAGCAGCAGAAGAACACACACCTGTCATAAGCCCCTTCATCATATCGACTAAATTCAACAAACTCCATCCAATTACTCTCACGTCCTACCCCATCTTTATCCAGAGTGTCTTTAGTCTGATCACCTTCTTCCTTGAATAAAGAAGAGTGCCATAGATAGTTACCACTGCGCAAGTGAAAAAATGCCAGATGTATGAAATGCCTGCCATTTTGGTAGCTAAACACAAGGTGGGCATGGCCTAGTGGCCTGATTGGCAGCTTGTAGGAGGAGTTGTAGCTGAGATCTGGTCCTGTGATTGGTTGTGCTGTTAGAGTTCGATTGTAGACTACAGAAAAATCACTCTTCAGCATGTTCATGAATTCTGCCTAAAATAAATAAATATACTTATTTCAACCTAATGCAGAACGATCATAAGTGATGGCTAAATATGACAACATCAAGTAATAATCTTAATTCTATTGGATCCAGAAAAGTTTACAGTAACAAATCCACTTGTTGGAGCCAATTATGTTAAGTTTGAATGACATGCATGCAGATAATTCTACGATTAATCTCTAATCAATCACTCAATGTATTAGCTTTATGCGTTACACTTTTGATTTCATTTATCATGCTACTTCGAGGACCAATAGAGGAAGATAAATAGCATTTCAGCAATTACAACACTAACTACTTTGAGGACGGTCTCTTCAAAAACAATAAACATCATAGAATTGAAAACTTTTTCCATTTTAACAGAGATTCCGCAAAAATCTCCTATCATGTTCAATCAAAGCTAAATACAAAAATCATAACGGCAATTTAATCTATCTAGGGTAAATTCAGATGTAAACACTTTATACACTTTTAAGAATTTCATATCTTAGTTGAGTTCTAACAAACAAAATTGCTTCATATAGAGGCTTTATTCTAGGCTAAACACTGTAAGGTGACTAAATTAATTATTGTGGATAAAATTAATATATTTTAACGGTATTGTCACATAATATGCAAAATCTGCAATATTATGAAAAAGTATATAAAATCTTCATTAACCGTTGGATGCCAGAGATTTGCAAAAATTCCAAAACTTGTTAGAGGGCGACCAGTGCAGAGATGTAGACACTTCTGAGCACACAAGAAAGAACGGGAGGGTCCAGTGCAGCCATGTTTGAGAGCCTCATTTAGTCTATCGTCAACGAATGATATGAGTGCAGATTGGTCGATCAGGAACACAGGCAGCGCACTAGCATGACATGCTTTGTTGAACTTCTGTATCGCCGTCTGTCAAACAAAATCAGTCAAAATACCCAATTATACAACAATATTTAGTAAATTCTTAATAATTCTCCTTCTCCGTATTGTGTCCGGGTTGTTTGAAGAATTGACCAACTGGTGACTGCACGTGTCGTAGAAGGCGACTAAAGCACTAAGATCTATACCAACATCAGAAAGGGCATTCGGTTGGTGAGCGCCTAGGCTCCAGAAATTGCTACAAAAATTTGAACGAATGGAAAAGTCTCAAATAGGGGATTGGCTGGTGGTGTGGTGTAGGACAGAGAGGATTTGAGACAATCTATTCGTATCCCGACCCTAGTTAAACTGGGAATCAAGGGAAGATGATGATGATGATTTAGTAAATTCTTATTAAGTGATTTACAATAATTATAATAATAACATTAATAAAGGTTTAACGTCCGTTTCTTCATACAAGGATGATGTCAGGGACGTCCCCCCGCATCAAATGTCACCACAAATTGATTCAACCTAAACGATCTGAAAAAAAAACATGTGCTTAAGAGAAAGAAAAATATCCTAAACATATATATACATACCTACAGGTCTAACCATTTCTACTCTATCGCGATAATACATGTGTTAATAAAAATATAGACCTCTAATAAAACTTGTCTATTTAAAAAACATCACTTTGTCTATTTTTTCATTCATTGGATGTGCAATCATCGGCTAATTGTTTTTGGGCTTAAAAATACAAACTAAAATATGTTATAAATGTAAGATATCCTGTCTAGAAATTCTATCTAAACATACTCTAACTGTGAATTAAGACATTATACTGTCATTATTTAACAAAAGTACTTGAAATATAATTTATTTTATACTTTTATTAAATCCACTCTGTTAATCAATGAGAAAATATATAATATAATATGAGTGGATATTCAACTCTACCTGTCCGCAATATAACACAAACCCCACCCCACTCCCTGACAAGGCCTTGTTTATTATCTGAGCAGAGCTGCCACTTTATATTATAAAAGGTCTATAAATAGAATCATACATAGAATTTACAATAAACAGTATCTGCAGTGGTACGTGGGTACGTGGAAAGTTGCCTGACTGCGGATCAGTTGCTGCACGATTCAAATCCAGCACGTCCCAATCACTTACATACGTTTGAGACAAAAAACTGTCACTAAAATTCTAATTAACATTTAGTCTTTTACTATATATATATCATCCGTATGCGTTAATTATATTATTACCAAAGGATATCAAAGAAGATAAGCAGTAAAAACCAAATCGCAAGAAATGTAAAATACTAATGTTTAACGGAAATAAACGAGCAATATGCAACTGAATGAGATAAAAAGGAAACAGATCTTACATAAGCCTCATAAGAAGCAGAGTCCCTCTCCCACACTGCATCGCTGGCGCCCCTCACGTCATCATTCCTGTCACCGCTGGCTGCACGGAAAATATAGAGCTGAAAGAGAAGATAGGCGGCACAACACAGTCCACAGATATACAGCACCGCTCGCCATCTTGTGACTAAAAAACAATACAGAGCACTTGTAATTTTTTGGAAATTGTCCTGATGAATGTGAATATATATATATTAAACACTTATATTAACATACATATTAAAATATACATATATATATATATTTACATGCATATTGGGAAAAACTGAAAATACATATCAAATGTTAAAATTAACTTAAAAATATAATATAATTTAGGAGAAACCATTTAGACACTTAATAAAATATTGGTATAATACTAGGATTATAAACCCTGAACTCAAATCAATCTTCAAACCAAATGACTTTCAATCATTCTTAACTTAGAAATATGATGATGTCATTTCTATTTAATGGAACTCAATGTTAAATGTTAAGATAAATGTTAGTGCATGATAGCATGCTGGAGCGAACAATTAAATATTTTACAGCATGAAAAAATTTCTTGTATATCCAGATTATTTAACTAAGAAGAACATGCATTACAAAGTATCTGCGTTTCTATTAGGACAATAAGTGACTTGGCCCTTATGTGATGATGGCATCTGTTAATAAATTACCAATGCACAATTGTGATAAAGCAGCCTTTTTAAAATATTTTATTAAAAACTGTAGTACTTAACAAGCATTCATAACCTAAATTTACAACACTTACCTTTTGAAGAATAAAATCTCATTTGCTAGAACGCCATGAACTGCCAATTGCTTGACTTCTACATTAAAATTAATAGAAGCCATGTTAGTATTTAACAAATACAATATAGTATAATACATTGAAAAATAATACAACATAGTTGAAGGGTTCCTATCTTCAATGACAACATAGAGTACTATGATGCCAAAGCTAAGTCAACAAGCAAAATAAAGAAGGTCCATTAAACTATGCACATGCAAAATCCACTTCATTGAGGTTGATGTGCCACAAGGAAGAAAGGTCTAAATGCTGCAACTCGTTCAAACTAAGTGATAAGAGAGATAAAAATGTAGGATTTGAAATGCTTATGACAATATTATAAGAAAAAACGAATGGAGGAGGCAAAATGAGGGCTTACTAAAAGTGGATGAAAGAGAAGTCCAGATCTACAGAGCAGCATGCTGGAAAGAACAAATCAATATTTTAGAGCATAAAGGAATCGCTTGTCCATCCAGAGCAATTAACTTAGAACATGTGATACAAGGCATCTGAACCTCTCTTAAGACAATATCTGACTTCGACCTGGTGTGATGAGGACAACTGTTAGTATAACATGCATAATCCTACGCAAAAGTATACGATTGTGGCCAAAAGGTTGACTCTGAGCTGAATTGATAATCCTAGCTATAACATCGTCAGAAAATTAGATAAATTAAAATATTTCACGAAAACCATACTAGTTAACATGCATTACAGTGAAATGGTCAACTTTAAAACTTCATGACGTTATCTATATCTCTAACCATTACGCTATTGAGACACTAAAACGCTTTACTAGAACTTGTAACTTAACAATTATATTGCAATATAATTGTACTATATTGTAATTAGTTTACTTAATAGTAAGACAACATTTAGCCACCATCTCTTAACACTATTTGATCACATCGAATTAGTTA
>CAJHZI010000507.1:125000-242500 GCA_905160935.1 Enchytraeus crypticus
TGTTGGGGGTAATGAAGCGTGAAATGGGATGTTAAAATCACAAGATGTTCTGGATCTCTCAGATAAGAGCTTTAGAGCGGTGAGATAGAGAAGAGTTGAAAATTTAAATGTGGGGCGCCCGCCCACGCCCGCCCACCTCTTCCGGTTTTCTCTCGTAGAATTTTATCTCAAGTCCTCCATACTATGTGGACGGGACCTCATTTAAATTTCTTAAAATGGTTTAACTTTGTGATACTTGAAAAAATAATCTTAGTTAACTGGCATGAATGCGAGATATTGGCATATAGAACTCCGTAAAAACCAATTTTTAGTGTACTGCACGTGTATATGCGGTGATCAACGGATCAGGACTAACGTGTTATCCACAATACCATCTGTGGCGCCATATACTACCGAGCTAGTTTTGTGGTCAACTCTTAAACGAAAGAAACCCGATTGAAAAGTGTAACAATTACAAAGTTGAGTAACTAAATAATACTAGTAGAAACACTAATGGAATGATGTCGATCAACTAGATGTAGATTGTTTTGAATATTGATGAAATAGTAGTGGCGAAACAAAAGTTTAATCAATGCTTGTAGAACAATATAGGCCTCTAGCTTGCATCTGGAGGACTTGATGAACAGCTAAAAATTCTTTTCTATTGAAAATATCATATATCCGTTACAGTTACTAATTATATAGGAATTCATAAAAAAGGCAAACAAAATCAAGAATAAATATATATTTTATACACACACACACACACACACACACACACACACACACATATATATATATATATATATATATATATATATATATATATATATATATATATATCAACTAAAGTTAAAAGCTAAAGAGCGCAAAGCCAAGTTTAACGTCAATTTACTGTTTTATGGCATATCAGTGACTGGCAGAGAACTGGCTTTTGAACCTTGCACCTACTGATCCGCTGTCAAACAACTTGCCAACATTGTTAATCTTAACCTTTTGCCACTGGTTCGGCAAAAGCTTAAGATTAACTGCCATATGGACAGAACCAATTGCAGACAAGTGAGTATTTTATGTTGTGGCTAAAACAAATAAAAATTCATATCCAACTTGTTTAGTTCCTAGTGTTGTGGAAGAATTTAGAGAGAGAGAGAGAGAGAGAGAGAGAGAGAGAGAGAGAGAGATTGTAAAATAAAAAGATGGAGAGAGAGAGAGAGAGAGAGAGAAAGAGAGAAAGAAAGAAAGAATATATATATATATATATATATATATATATATATATAGAGAGAGAGAGAGAGAGAGAGAGAGAGAGTGAGAGAGAGAGAGAGAGAGATTGAAAGAAAGAAATAGGGAAGGACAAAATGTGTGGGCATTCTGCTGAAATGATGAATGTTCAGTTTAGTGTGGAACATGATTATCGGCAGCTCTTGAACGTGTCGGTTTAATCTTGTACACACATTAGCGCGTATCAAGTGAACTTTTATTCTCTCTTTAAGGTCATCTGTCCATCGCAACATCTGTTCAGAGACATGCCTCTAATCAATCCTGATCCACTGCCAAGCATGGGTTACCTGGCAAGAGCTTTAATTCAGAGGACGTGAGTTCAAAACGCTGTGGAAACTGTAATGCGTCATAAGCGTGGTTAATGAACGTAGGGCTCGGTAAGTATTTGGATTGGTGACCACATTGGAAAACCGAGTACTGACAGTATTTAATAAAATCCCAAGCATGTTGGAACATTATTCTTAAATCCACGCCAGCTGCAGTCTGCGATCTAAAAACTCGATTGCAAAAAACAAAAATCGAAAGTACAAAAACAACAACTAAATAAGAAAATCTGTCATCTCGTGCGTTGTGTCTTGTTTGCAACTAGAAAAACAAAAGGGAAGGTGCCAAATGGTGGCTGAGTTGGTAGCACGCTAGCCTGCTAAGCAAGAAGTATGGCTTCGAAAATCGGCTGAGTCGTCTCTGAGAGTAACTGTGATTCAGAAACAGATTATTTTAAATATACATGTACATGTACCTATTTACACACTTGTGCGTTTAATTGCCGACTGATTCATGTTAGTTTATCGGAAGTTATATTAAAACCTCATTTCTTCGGTTGGCTATACTCCCCCGATATATGCAGCTGGCTGGTGGATAATAATTTTTTGTTGAATTCGTTCTTTGTAATTTTATAATTTTCATCGTATCATTTTAGATCATATAATTTCATTATTACCTACGAACAGTACGAAATTAAATGATAGATAAAATAAATACTTTTTTGTTAGACTGGTGACAGCAGGATAGGATGCTCACATGCTTTATGGTACCCAGCCGCAGTTTCTACGAAATTACTTCCTACTAATTTCCTTAACAATGACTCCACCTAGCAGAGCCAGAGACAGAGACATAGTCGAGAGACAAGAGACAGAGTAATCGAGACAGAGAAGAGTGGGCAGGGTGAGAAGTACGTGCACATGTAGAGAGAGAGAGAGAGAGAGAGAGAGAGAGAGAGAAAGAGAGAAAGAGAGAGAGAGAGAGAACGTTGGTATGGAGGATCAAGAATGCGAAACAAATAAGTGAATGTCCTTTACAATCACGTTATGTTTTATAAAAGAATATTGACTCAGCGTCAATACTGTTCTTCATGCCTTGACCAATATTAGAAATTGATTCATTAGAAATTGTACTAAAAAGAAAGCAATGATATTTAGAACTGAACTCAAATAACTAACATTCTTGGTCTTCAGTCGTTCTAATACTGTACGGTAGATGTGGAGCAAACATAATCATTGTCAATCATTTGACTCCTTTAACTGAAGCGCTGCTCCCTCTCCATGTAATATAGATTTATTGTTGTATTAAAATTTTAATTCAATTTCTAAAATAAATTTAATTTTATATGTCACAATGTCACAGACTCCATATCAGCTATAATAAAAATCCCACAAAGCTCACAACTTATTTAAATATTCCATTGATTTGTTGAACTTGTGTGTATTTTTCATCAATACTTTATCGGTAGAACGTTATACGCATCATTGGCCCATGAGTAAGATTTACTAGTCAGGTTTTCAAACTGATATGTCTTTATTTCCAAGCTAGAATGTCTTTGAAGAATGTTGCGAAAGTGTCAAGTAGTGCTTAATATATTGTCGTGGTTGAATGATCTATAAATAATCAGCAATAGTTGGTTAATTAGAGGAACAGTGAAGTCATAAATTCGTATAACTCCACTCAAGTAGGCGTTATGTCAAAATCATCAGATTCCGTGCTAGGAGCTTGAAGCCGAAATCATTAGCCTCATGGTGTAATTTAAATAGTTACAACACTATAAGGACTGTGATAATTCTAACTTATTTAATTTAATGTTCCAAATGTTTCATTTTACAAAGTTACACTTTGCTAGTTTTCGCATTGAAACAAGATCTAATTTTCACAGATGCAGAAGTATCAATTGCTGAACCAGTGATCAACTTAGCAAGACAATCTTTTAAATTTGTCATTTATTATGTAAGACTTCTATCAATCATCGGCTCAGTACTAAAAGACGATTTGGTTAGTATAACTTAGATTCGAAAGACTTTTATTTTATTTGAACATCTACTGAAATTAACAGAGTTATAAAGATGTTGAGAACGATTAAAGATAGTAAATAACGAGAGTAGAAAAGAAAGAGAATTTGAGATAGAGAGAAATATTAGGAAAAAAGGGGAAAACGAATGAAAATACATTAAATAAAAAGCCACTTGCTCAATCATATAATGAATTAAGTGAAAAGCCACTGGCTTCACAATTTATTTTGCTCTATTCCATGTCTCTCTAGTACCTTTGTGCAGATGAAGCAGCCGCCTCTTTGGACAGAGAGGTAGCGATGAAGCTCTAGTAGACTTTATATAAACTTTAGAGCAGACAAATTCTCCGTCATTTAAGGTCGTAGCGAAGTAGTGTAAAGACACTAAACGTCTCAGAAACGCGTACATGGCTGTTTAACAAACTGAATTTAATTCATTAATTTAATTACATGCTTATTTTGAGTAGTTTCACATTTCGAGTGAGCGAGTTTTGAGTTACTTCGATGTCTACACTCGGCTGCTTTATCATTTGATAAAATAACAGTTGATGCATGTCAATTGCTCAACATGTCATAGTGTACGATTAGTATGAATATATATAATATTTTATATACACATGTACATATACATATATATATATATTCTTGTATATATATACATATATGTATTCATGTATATGTATATATAAGCACAACAAATGGTACGAAACTAGAACATGAAAGGAGTTTCAAATACTTAGGTCACATGTCAACAGATGACGGGAAATGACAGAATGAAATACGCCTATGCAGTAGGATTGCACAAGCAAAAAGAGATCTTTTTGGTAGTAGGAAAGAACGTAAACAAAAAACTCTAAAGAAAGCCTCAAGGATAAAGAATGTGAAAACCTTGGTATGGACCACGCTACTATATGGATGTGTCCAAATTACTTTAAAGAAGGACGATAGCAGGAAATTGGATGCGTTGGAAATGTGGATTTGAAGGAATATTATTCACATTTGCAAAGTAGGGTATTTAAGAAGGAAAGAAAGAATATATATATATATATATATATATATATATAAAATTTTTATATATATATATATATATATATATATATATATATATATATATATATAATTTCTTGACTATCCTACTTAAGAAATATTTGTATAATGCGATTTTTGGTCATTTCATGACATTATAAAGTTTCCTTTAATTAAGATTTAATAAAGGATGTCGAGAGGTAAATGAAATTTTCGATTAACAAGAAACAAGAGAAATTCATAAAACATGCTGAGAAATGGAGAGAAAGATGGAGAGAGAGAGATAGATAGAGAGAGAGAGAGAGAGAGAGAGAGAGAGAGAAAAACGAAAATCTAGAGTAGGTCTAGTTGTAGGCAGAATAGCTTAATTTAGTAAATCCTTAATCCTATAGAAGGAGACTCTGGGTCACTCATGGATTAAAGCATGTAGTGCATTAGCATTGCAGACCTGCTGAACGATTCAAAACATAGGCCTATTCGTTTAACCGTTTAGCATTCTGCGTTCAAACATTAAAAGAAAGAGACTGTACAGTTCTTGCCATTAGCAGATCATCCTGCTTCGATATTCATAAGGTGAATTAAGTTAAATGCGATTCGTTGTATGAGCTATGTGAATTGAGGTCTTGAGATTTTAATTGATTTATTAGCGGTTTACAAAGTTACTTTCATAATTGGAAGAATAAATGGAATTCATTTGATTTAAAAAAATTAAAACAGATGATGGTTACAACGAGAAACTTCGTTAATGTAGTTTCTGACCTTAAACTAATTTTGCGATGAGATATTTATAGTTCCTGTAATTAGTTAAACTTGACTCGAGTAATGTTGCCCGCCCTGTTACACTTTTTAATACTGTGAAAATCGATTAAGTTAATACAATGAATATTAATTAAATTAAAGCAAGTAAATGTTAACTTATTTATTTTATGTCTGCAGGCCTACATGTGTTGAAGGTTTTTACACTACCCTGCGAATTTCTACAATATGAAACTACTATTATTTTCAGCAGTTTTTAAAGAGCTCATAATGTCTGATAATCCAGCCACATGAAGCTAATTTTAGTGAATATTTGGGTAAACCCCAGTGGGCTTTTAGGCATCCGATCAATTGAACTTGCATCTTGTATCAACAAACAAGAAGTTTGTTTCTGAATTTATTTAAAATTTAACTTAATTAATAACATTTCGAGCACTAACCTACGCAGAATTTCTTAGTCCAGTTTTCATTAAGTAGAGTATTGAAGTATAACACGATAATTCTATTTTGATTTATAAATAGTATTGCCGAGAAGTAATATTTTAGTTGGTGGCCAGTACTAATATTATATATGCTGCATTAAGAGAACTAGAATAATTAAAGTTCTGTCATCATTTCACTTCTGAGGTACTTATTGCATAGTGTACTTAGATTAAGAAGTAATAGAAAACATATAGGAGGGTAATGGAAAGCAACACCAGAGTGCAATTTTTTTTCTAAATAAAATTTATGTTAGATTTGACTACGGTATATGCCCATTAAACATGTTTGCATGGGTAAGCAGGATTGTTTTCTCAGGGAATGACGCCCCTGCACAGTAAATATTAGTCGAAGCTGAAGAAGGCACAGGTGGCCCACCTCGTCATAAGCAGAATCCCCCAAGAATAATTGTATATCAAAAGAATGTTATAGATGATTTAAAGATCCACTTGCATGTGGACGTGAAGAGGGAAACGGAAGATACAGATGAGTGGAGACGTTATATACCATAGACCTGCCAGTAGGTAGTGCACTAAGATATATATATATATATATATATATATATATATATATATATATATATATATATATATGCCCATTGTGTTGAGAGACGCTTGCCTGTCTCTCAGAAATGTCCTTATGTTAGCATGAAAATAGACTATGGGTCTAGAGCATGTAGGCCTACCTTACATTTACCATGTCAGAAACTCTGGAATAGGAGAAACTTTCTTAATTAAAATGTATGCACATTTTATTTGTAGTACACTGATAAAAATTAACATTTCAGACTTTAGCTAGTCAATTGCTAATATGGTTTCAGAAAATATTATCAAATTGCTTGGAAGAATTTATAGCATGCTTGGCGTCCCTGACATTGCCTTACGGCAAGGAACCAGACTTTAAATTCTTATTGATTAATTGATTGATTGATTGCCTGAGGTTAGGGTTCGAAGTGCAGCCGCGCAGTGTTTAACAGCATATTTGTGGTAATGATATTTATGTCAATTTATCTTAATAGGTTTTCACAATGGTTGTTATTGCAGACGATTATAAATTCAGGTTGAGTCTAACTTATTTATAGAAATTTGTTTTAATTATTCTGTAGTAATCATCTTACATTCAAAAAATCCCTAACTGGATTATATTTATGCAGATTAGGAAGCAGTAAAGTTATAGGTTTGAAATATCTCATCTTCAGTCTTTGACTCTATTAGTTGCATTAGGATATTAGATTAATCTAATTATATGCAATCCTGAAAACTCTAACCTACTTGTTATATCTTCACGACTTGACATTTCACGTTCATTGGTACAACCCATAATAAACCAATTGTAGGAGTAAAGAAACGTCAGCATTGAGGCTAGATCGTAAAGGTCTGCTTGCTTTGGACGAGCTCCGTCCGGAAAACTGAAAATCCATCAACAGGAATGCCACTGCCGACAAGATTCGCAGGGACCGGAAGAGCAGATTTCTTGTTGCTCGTTCTTCGTTGTTTAACTATCTATGTAAACATCTCTCCGTCCATCCTCGCCTCGTCGCCGGACAATCTACCGGGTCATAAATCGAGGGTGAATGATCGCTGGTTGTATGGGGGTAGTCAGTTGGGCACAATTGGGACAAGCGTGGACCCAGAACGGACGATATTTAGAGACTACGGAGGGGCTTTTAGACAGGTCCCTAGTAGAATTTCTGTTGGCCCTACACGAACTGACGGCAGTAAATTTGGAGGAATTACTGGATTTGAGCGAAAGCAAAAACGATTAACGAACGATAATCATTCTTTAAATAAACGCAGTCTCACTAACGTTCAGAAAACCAGCGAGCTTTTATCTGAAACAGTAAAGAACTTGAAACAAAACAGCAACAAATATCTTAAAGAAAATTCAAAACATTATTTGGATAGTAACATCAGAATGACGGAAAAGAAGTGGAATAAGAACTCAATGAGAGCGTGGGGTAAGAGAGGTGTAAATCCTTCGCTAGATCCTGTAGCTAATCAGAACAGGAATTCTGGAACACTCGTCGTTCCTGCTCAGGGAGACGTTTTCGACCTAACATTTCATCAGGAAGAACAAAACTCCCCGAAATTCTCTAACATTCTTCAGCATTCGAAGTCAATCGTCAACAAAAACGATCCTTCGTTGTTGACTGCAGCTAATGTAGGATCATACTCTAAGGTTAGTAAAAGAAGTGAGCGTTCTGTAGGAGATCAAGTTCGTCTTACTGATGATCGTAATCCTGCAAATAGTGTTGCATATCCGGTACAGAGTGCTGCTGTTTATCATGAAGATCAGAAGAAGTCTTTCAGACAATCAGAGGAACGAGCTGCTGGAATGAGATCGCATCCTCCTGCCAATGATGGTTCCGGAAATAACAGACGGGATAATGATTTTGAAAGGATGAACTCAGGTAACACAGCCGACATCAAGAGTGAGATAGACGACTTGACATTTGATGAGAAATTCGTGAAATCAGACGAAGAACTTTCAATTTCTAGCGAACAAATACATAACAATAATAAAACATTAAATTCAAAATTTGAAAAGCATTTTGATAATAGCTATGGATCTCCGAAGAATGAAGATACGAAAGACCCTACAAACGAAAAATTTAGAAGTGAGGGTGGTAGATATATCACGGCTATTACAATGGTAAAACGAAGTTCGGGTCACAATGTAAAACAAAATCCAGCATCAAAAATCAAACAGAACTACAGTAATCTCAGGCAATCTCACAAAAAACCAAACAGATTGCATGTTAGCGTCGATGGAAAAATTAATTTCAGAGACAAAAATATCAGAAGGCTTTCTTCTTCATTTCCAAGCAACCTGCATCGTTTAAACACACAGAGCACTACTGACAATCTTCAAGACGATGGCCAATCCAGTAAAGACGATATGGGGGTACAACATCCTCCAAATGGCTGTTCCAATCTAAAGAATGAAAAGGAAAAACAAAAACAACCTGGCACAACATTGAAGAGGGAGGCCTACACTAATCTCAACGACAACATGGATCATGTTCAGCTCAGGTCGAAGCGGTCCATGGCGGACGATGAAGAGAAGGACAAGAGAACTTTGAGAGCTTGGTACACAATGAAGGGGGATAAGGGTGCGCTTGGTCCCTGGTACAACGTCAAGAGGGGCGTCCAAGGTTATCGGTTCC
This sequence comes from Enchytraeus crypticus, assembly GCA_905160935.1. Classification (NCBI taxonomy): domain Eukaryota; kingdom Metazoa; phylum Annelida; class Clitellata; order Enchytraeida; family Enchytraeidae; genus Enchytraeus; species Enchytraeus crypticus. The sequence goes on from CAJHZI010000507.1 coordinate 133,967, forward strand.
CAGTGGATGCGCCTAAGAGAGGTTGGCGCACTAATGTCATAAGAGTCTGGGGAAAACGAGCTCGTGCCAGCGACTGATGGAAAGAATCGTTTAATCAATTCATCAATCATCGAATCAATCATCAATCAACGAATCAGTCAAACAATTAAATTAGTCTAGTGGCTAAACAATCAATAGCCTATTGAATATAGCCATTAGCCAGTAGAATATTATGTGAATGCAGGTTTAAAGTTATCTACAGAAATATTTTAAAGAAACAAATAATTACTAAATTTATCTTGTTAATGAGCCTTATATCACTAGCAAGCCTGGCGTTTAAGAATGAGCCTGTTTCACATTTTTCAAAGCCTTTAATGACTCCGCAATTATGAAGTTTTCGCGTTTTACAGATTAACATTTTACTGAAGATTCTTCCTGGTAAATTGAAACAAATCATCTCTGAGTGAAACGAGTGATATCCACTATAGAGTGTAGAGGTAGAGCTGAGAGATGAGCAGGAAATTCTGTATTATTAGATTCTATTCAAAAACCACGTTAGGCTAAATTAGAATACAGACTATCTCTACTGTGCATTCTTTAACGCAAAGTTATAACAAAGAATGACCGTTAAATGATATTAACAAGTACAAATTTAATAACTGATCAAATGATTTGTCGATTGATTCATTCATCCACTTCTCTACATGTCGTTCCTTTCGTAAGTTAAGCTGAAAAACTTTATTAAATTTGAGATCCTGAAAATTTTAAAATCGTTTCTATTTTTTGTATAAATGTTGAGTAGTATTCACTCTCTCTTACGGTTCATTTCCTCAGCTCAGACTGCCGTCACACTCGCTCTCTCAACACATATCCATTCTTCGTCTTAGCGAATGTCGCACTCATTCAACCATTGTTTAGAAACTTCATCAACAGTGTTTAGACGAGCTAAACCACCATTGAACTTTGACCTAGGGCACTCTTCCACAATGTGATGCATTGTTTGCAGTGGAGCACCACACAGGCACCCAGCATTACTTTTCAAACCTCACCAATGCTTGCACGCTGTACGTAGACCTTGACCGGTGCGAAACTGGTTCAGTAGAACCCAGTTACGACATATCCATTCAAAAAGCACAATATAATAAGATGATATCACATGTTCAAACTGTTAAGTAGTTTGTAATCAATTATCCAAGTTACCCGTCCTGTGAACGTCGGAGGTTCAACTTTACGATAAGCGAACCATATATTCAGAGATTCACTGAGTACTGTTAGTAACATTAAACTGTCAAGTGAAGGTGAGATCGTACAAAGAAATATAAACAAATTTGACTTCAGTTTTCTTCTCGATAGAACGCCAGTGACTAGGAGAGCACTGGGTTTTGATTACAAATCACAGCTAAGATTTAAACCGGTATACTATAGGAACCAGGGGTTCCTTCAATCTCCGAATTGTATCCATAATCAATAGAGTCTTGACATTAATTCAGTGTCTCCAATAAGTATTCTTGCATATAACAGTAAAATTCGCCCTATACAGTACAATACAGTATAGTACAGCACGCTACAGTAGAGTGCCGTACGGCGAAGTGCACTACTACAGTGCAGTAGAGGCATGTACAATGCAGTGCTGTACAATGGTGTGAAAGTAAGTACAAAAATGATATAGTGCCCTTCAATTTTATACAATTCAACAGAACACAATGCAATTCATTAAATTTCCGCACAATATAATATTTCGTATAACTCTCTTCTTTCTTCCTAGTAATAACAATAATAATAGTATCAGTCTAATAATAACAATAAATGTATCAGTGGTAAATAAGGATGTGAAATTAAATCCTGAAATGCATTAAAATACTTACTGAACTTCGATATTATTTCATTTCATTTTAGCATCGAAAGTCCTCTAGTCTTCTCAGTTGATAAGGGTACTGTCACAACCAATAAGAGGTGTTACTTATGTTCGTTTTTCTAAATCTTCATTTTAAGAAACAGGGAATCATAAAAGGTCTAAAGGCAATAGCTTTTCAATCCCGATTGACACAGACACTAATTTAAGGTCGAGATCTTCTTTGACCTAGTTTTCAACATTTGAAATTGATATCTACTTTACAAAATTAACATTAAATTTAAATAAACATTTATACTACTGTAGATAGTCTATCTGTGTAAAGTATTAAATATATGATTTACTAGAAAAGGTAAGCTCTTTTTGTTATAAATTTTCAAGATTTCGTGTAAATTGTCGAAAATTGTCAAAAATATTCAACTTTATCTCGATGCAGCTAGTTTAAGCTCAATTTGCAATGAGATCAATCTTCACTCTACAATTCAGGCAGGATTTTTGCCATAGTAATAATCTCAGACAATTTCTGTAGCAAATTCATGGTTGGTGACCGGTTTTCGAGACTGCTTTCTAGGTTGATAGCGCGCAATTGATAGCAAGCCCCGATACATGATTAACCTTCTATGGGCCCAAGGAGATAACCATAATTTGTTGACTGACCTAGTCTTTGACTCTAGGCCACTTTCGTCCGAGCCCCGAGACAAACACTCTAACCTTTACGCCAACACTAACCCTAACCTTCCCAAACACAAACTATTCCATATATGCTACATTAGTAAATTTGAATCTGAAATTACGTGCTAATATTTTAAATCGTAGCTTTAAAATATAAAAGTAAAAGACTCAGCCGGTTGTAAATGTAGGCCAGTAACCGGCTCAGTAAAAGGCTGAGCGGTTGTAAATGTAGGCCTATATCTGTAGGATGTCCGGCTGAGGGAAGAATCAGTAAGTGTTGGATTCAAATCCAGTTATTCTCCTTTGACGTCACTGACATAAATATAGACGAGAAACTGACGTTAAGCATGCTATTGATTCCTAGACTTTGTTCATATTCAAGAATAATATTGAATATATATGTAGTTCAGTTAGTTCGGTACTGTGAATCAAAGATCCATAATATAGGTATGTCTGATTATTATTTCTGTTTCAGTTCCAACTTATGCGGTAAGTCATGCCAAGTCATGAAGAATAATCTCTATACCGTAAATGCAAAGCTAGGGGCAATTCGTTTCTCATTTATAGAAAACCTTAATTTCATTCTGCTCATTGACATATAAAAAAAAAAAAAAAAAATATTTTCTCAATGGTGATATTTTTAATTCAATAAATAGAAATACATGTCAAATTTGTTTTCTTTTAGTTGTTAGTATTCTTAATACTATCTTCTTCTTCTACAGTGCACTGCCAAGCAGCAGGTTCAAGGTACATATTCATACTCAAAGTCTGTTTTCTCGCTCCATAAGAGCACTCCTTAGATCAACAAGTTAATGCCTTCACAAAGTCTGTGCCTTATCCATACCTTATGTAACCTATAGCTTGGGAAAATATGGCTTCTGAGGTGGTTTCTCGTTGCCTTCCTCAGTTTGGAGGATTAATTACCATTTAATCCTGGGGAAAATATTTCATGGTGAAGTGGGTCCCCTCTTGCCATCCTCAGCTCCTGCCTTTAGTCGCCTCTTACGTACATGCGGCAGATTGTTTGCGGTTGACCAATTCTGCAGTGGTCCAACCACACCCGAGCACAACACGGGGACCCGAGCACAACACGGGAATAATATTAATATTATAATAAGTAATAATTATATAAGTGATTTAAAAATTACAGAATGTATCGCTGCAGCTATGAATAAGCTGTAGACTCCGTTATAAATTAGCTATCAATTCCGTTTTCAATCAGCAATGAATTACTCTATCAATTAGCTATCAATCACGTTATCACATAAAAATTGATAGCGACGTATACAGCAATACTCAGACTGGTCACTGCAAACGATAGGATGAAATAGTGTTACACTAACGTCCTGATTGGCGTATTAAATTACACTATAGGCTTAATTACACTATAGTACAGTGAAGAAAATTGTTAAGAGTTTAAAGTTCATCAGCTTAATTTAATCTTTTACTCTTCAAGTAGAAGCCTATGCGTGTTGATCCACTCATGTAGGGTGTAGAACGATGGATGTTGAAAACAGTTCAAAGCTGCGGCTCATTGACTTCCATCAAACATACTACATCATAAATGTACATATTACAGACTTCATCATCTTCTAACCTTTAGAACTTCCGGTAGATGTCTAACTGTCGTGCTGCTATACCGTCACAACAGTTTCATTAGTAGAGCCTATTCACCAAATATACAGTACATACACTCACACGCGCAAATATATATATATATATATATATATATATATATATATATATATAATATAAATATATATGTGTATATATTTATATTATATTATATTATAAATATTTATTTATTTATTTCTATTTATATCATTATGTATATATATATATATATATATATATATATATATATATATATATATGTGTGTGTGTGTGTGTGTGTGTGTGTGTGTGTAATATATATATATATATATATATATATATATACAAACAAATACATATATATATATATTTATATATATATATATATATCTACATATATCAATTCAGGCCCTTATTTGGGGGGCTCAGGGGGCCTGTGCCCCGAGCCTCCCATCAAAGGGGCCTCCCACCATAGTCTTGAATTATTTTGAGAAAAAAAATTAATTTAAAATTAAAGAGAAAGTTAATTGAATATAGGCTAATAAGTCGTTTAAAGTAACTGTTTGTGTTCAGCTGATGGGTGGGTGGGGGGGCTGTAGCCCCATCAGTTAAAAATTTCAAATTAAAATTGAAATTTTGAATTGTGAGGACAAAATAACAATTAAACAATTTCTTTTCTTTTATTCATCAATTAATTGTAAATTGTTCTGAACGACTACTATGAATATTAGGCCTCCTTTGAATCAAAGAAGAGCCCAGGGATACAGCAACATATCCGGTGTGGAGAGGTACTGCTCAAAAGTAATAACGACAACACGAAAAAATGACAATTAGTTAAAACAGAGCACATAAGCAGGTCATTCGTTCACTATCTCTGCGCTAGAACTGACTTTGAGAATTTGCGGCCTCAAAAATCACAGCTATTGCTTTCATTTTTGCGAAACATAAATAGAAGAATGAACTTTCTGCTGAATGAAGAAATTTTTAATCTGAGATAAGTGGTGACCATAACTTACAAGCAAAGTAGCAAACATCAAGCAGCTGTATGAAAAACACTGTTTTCTGTTTACTTGTTTCCAATTCAGCTCTAATTAAGTGCAATGGTTTATAGCGGCTTCAAACAATGCGTCATTTGTTGCATCAGGCCAATGGTGTTTGACTTCCTTATTATATGGTCACATAGGAAGCATTTGTAACGTCATTAATGTGCCTTTAAGTATACGTATTGTGGAGACCTCCTAACCTCTAAATAATGAAGGAAAATCAATTGCTCTCCTGATGCAAAGTGCAAAAAGCTCTTTATCAACAATTTAGCGTTCATTTTTGCATCACAAGTAAGCGGTTAGAGTCTGAAAAATCTAGCAAGTGTTCGAATATGTGAGAAGCATTTGTTGATTTTTTAAAAAGTATTAAAATATGCCTATCACCAATATTATAAAGCCAGATGTTCTCGAAGTTTAAATAAATGGCTGCATGTATGGTGACTGTGTATTGAAAACTTCAGTTAATTTAATTGGAAACTTTAGTTAATTTTCTTAAGTTAATTTTTCTTAAGTTAATTTTTCTTAAGTAAATATTAGTTTCTCTCTCTTAGTGCACTGCCTACTGGCAGGTCCATGGTACATAACGCCTCCACTCTTCTCTGTCTTCCGCCTTCCTCTTCATTTCCACATATGAGTGGATCTTTAAATCATCTAGCACACTTAATCTCGGCCTGCCCCTGCCTCTTTTTCCTTCCATTCTACCTTCTATAACCTCTTTTAATAGACCTTCCCCCCTTTAGATTGTGTCCTATCCATCTCTTCTTCCTATTTCTTAATGCTTTTAACAACTGTCTATCTGTGCCTACTCTCTCCAAGACTTCCTCATTTGTAACCTTTTGAGTCTAGCTAATCCTCTACATTCTTCTCCAAATCCACATTTCCAATGCCTCCAGTTTCCTAATATCTTCTTTCCTTAAGGTCCATGTTTCACATCTATACAATAACGTGATCCAAACCAAAGTTTTCACTATCTTTATCTTTGTTTCTTTCATAAGACTTTTTGTTAATAGTTCTTTTCTAATACCAAAGGCCGCTTTAGCTTGTGCAATCCTACTGCATATTTCTGTCTCACATTTCCCATCATCGGTTATAGTATGACCCAAATATTTGAAACTCCTTACCTGTTCCAATTTCGTACCATTTATTGTGATATTAACTTCACCTTTATTATTGGACACTCTCATAACCTTGGCCTTTTAGTTTAAGTTAACTAATTCAACAACAGCAACAACATTACGATTAGCTACTGTTGGCTATGACACCATAGATCACTATGAAACCAAATCAAAACCGATGAGCAGCATGTTAGTGATCCATAAACGATACGTGTCAAAATCTGGGTAGTCTAAGGAAGGGTACTAGGGAATGGAGGCTTGCGTGATGGTCTCAGTTCATGGACATTTTCGCATTTTATATCATATATTGGAACTCTAGCTTTGCAATAATTGTAAATATTAAATTGTAGGTATTTATAGTAATTACAACAGTAAATCTGTCGAATTGAAAATGATAATGCGATTGATTATATAAATAGTGTAATTATAATACCTGTAACAAAAATATAATCATTCATTGATTAAAAAATTCCAGGAAAAGAGGATAGGATTAAAGCACTTACATTTCTTAATATCTTATGAACGAAAGAGATAGCTATGTTCTCTTTTTTGAAATCTTTGCATTTTAATATTTGTCACTTGTTACCTTTCTTCTGAGACCAGAATTGCCATTGCACTGCATCGAGTCATGTGTGATAGATGTAGCTTCCTGTTTGATTGAAAGCTTAACATTAGATAAGAGTAAACACTCTAAATGGTGACATTAAATTTCAGATTCACTAGGAATTTGTTCGGTTTCATTTCAGTAACTACGTGACGTGATTGAACTTCTTCAACCCACACACCGCCACGTTTATTGGGGTGCAATATTCTGAAATTATAAATATTTTACAGATCTATTTTTGTATCACATTACTATCTATAGCGTATTAAGTTCATGTGTCGATCATGTGTCATAAGATGGGACTACAAGATTCTGGGAAGGCAGCGAGAAACTAACTTGGTGTCAAAGTTTTCAGGATTTGGACTATTTTAAGACTTATTAATTAAAGGATTAGTATTGGACTTGTTATCAACTTGTTGGAGAAGATTAAAAGAATTTAAGGAATTTTGAGAAAACTTTTTAAAACATCTCTTTTTTCAAACGATACTTTCAACAGTTAATGGTCTGATAGACCGACTACTTATACATATCGCTCACAAGAAAAAGACTGACTAGCAGAATTATTATTGAAAGGAAGCAAAATACATTACATAAAAAACAACAACATCAACAACAGAATTAAAATGCTACTGTTGCCCACTACAAAATCTGTGCACTATGGTACCAAATCCGATCTGATGAGTAGAGTGTGGGATCCAGTAGTTGGGAGAGGTCAAAGAGACAAGATTTTAACCGCCTATGAAACTGCTCTTAAAGAATAAAGGCTAATCAGGAGAAGGTGAGGAAGTGCAACAAATGGAAGGAAGACTATTCCAAATCAATGGAGCAGTACTCTGAAAGGAAAGCTGGGATAGCTTGCTGGAGAAAGGAATGATTGATTTCTCTGAAGTAATTAACTTAGAAGACCTACTACATGTAGATGGCTGCATAGAGGTAGATTACCTCACTTGTAATAATAATGATAAAGGTTTAACGTCCGTTTCCTCCTATAATGATGATATCAAGGACGTATAAGTGGGGCATGTAATCCTTGCTATTATAAGTAGTAGAGGAATAACTACATTAATTACTATTTAATACTTTAGCGCGACTAAATGTCCTGGAGTAACTAATAGTGCTACAGAGCAATAGGCTTATCATCAGCTTCTGTGCAAATAATCTACCGTTCCTTACGGCCCGACTAGCTATCAAACATTTGACCTCTTGCTTTGTTAAGCGAGCATCTTACAAGGTGAGCCATTAGTCGATATGTGTGTTATAAAGTGTAGATGCAAATAGTTGACTGATGTATGAGCCAGTTCGTGTGAGCCAGTTTCAGATATACAGAACAACAAGGAAAACAACAACCTTTGATAAAATTAATGACGACGAACAATGCAATTTGCTCGTGACATCTCGCGAAGAGTTATACAAGATAAAAGTATTATTTTATCCGCAACTGGATTTCAAATATTGACATCTAGCTAGAAAATAATGAAGTTCTTTTGATAAATTATTTTCCTTCTAAATAATTGCTGCGAGTAGTATTAATTTTTTGCAACAATACACCGATTTTTCGTAAACAAATTTACTTCACTTATTTACTGATCTATTAAATGTGAATGTAAATATGCTAAGAAATAGAAACAAAAGCTGGGTAGGAATATTATAAGGCGGGATGGTTTGCTAAAAGACGCAAAAGAAGGAAGAATGCAAGGGAAATGAGTGACGGGAAGATAGAGACATGGAATTTTGGATAATCTGATAACAAATTCATATATTGAGATGAAAAGGAAGGCTGAGGATTGATTGGAAGAGTCATGTGCCGTTGACCCTGCTGTTAAGCAGTGCACTAGAAGAAGAAGATTTACTGAACTGCGTCTCAGAAACTGATCAATTCATTAACGTCAACTTTGGGTAATATGCATACAGGTGCATACTATTCGGCTGAAAGTGTTCATCTATTTCAGTTAAAATATTTCACTTCTAAAAACTTAAAAAGAGCCTGTCATAGATTTTGCTTCATACCAACAACGTAGATTTCATTGTGGTAGCCACTTCCATATTGCTTGTTTGTTTATTTAATTACTGCAATGTATGTTTCAGAACTTGTAAAATGTTGTTCCGAGACAAACAAAGAAAACAGTTCGAATCATCAAATCATCTCATCCATTTTTAGATATAGCAATATGTGTTACTTCTTTCTTTTGTGACATTAATTAAATGCTAAGTCTGTGTAAGAAATGTTAGGATGTGTTAAGATATGTTTTGTCAACGTTTTGATATCACGCATATTCTCTCTTTCATTGTGTCTCTCTCTTTCGATCTCTCTCTCTCTCTCTTTCTCTTTCACTCTTCTCTCTCTCACTATTCCTCTCTCTCTCTCTCTCTCTTTCGCTCTCTCTCTCTTTCTCTATCTCTCTCTCACTCTGTCTCTGTCTCTCTCTCTCTCTAGTATTCTGTATAGCGACAGCTTCAAGGCACATATTCATACATAAACACCCCTTTGAACTAACACAGATTTCAGCACAGAGTTCTATGCCTCTTCATGTCCGTAATGTTGACCAATGTTCAGTTTACTATTCGGGCAAGTCATTTACTTTCCTCTTAAGGTTATTACTTTGCACTAATTTAATCGAACTTTAAGTCTCATATTGTTGCCTCCTATGTGTTTTCCCATTATAAGTGTATTGTATGAAACTTGCATGTCTCCTACGAATCAAAAATAGTCTTTCTTTTCTATAAGCTATTTTTAACGGACACAACACTGGAAGTTTATAACAAACATCCGGCTAAAATTTCACAAATTTTTTCAAGTAACATGACACGCGGTATATTCTGAAACATAATTTATTACATTGTATAACACTTAAGATTTCTCAATAAGTAAATTGATTGAGAGATTACTATGGGGATGCCACTTCAATGACGGGATTGTTGCTAACCAGCCAATTTACTTGCACGATCTTGCATTCAACGCTGGCAGGAGCCTCTTTCACACTAGTGCACTTTCAAAACACGTTAAACGTGCACGACATACATGTACATGTCTAACGTGTTTTGTCACGAGCATTGGCGTACTCACATTTGCCTTTTGACTGCTGCTTTACTAATTAGCGTATCCATGGCTCACAATTAATGAGTTTTAACGAAATCCTAAATGCTACTGATTTTAAGTGAAAGAGCAGAAAAATGTATTATCAAATAACTCGGTAGGTTGCTCGACAAGTAGAATTATGAGTTTTGAAATGGTCATTCAAGATTCGAATTGAACTCTAGCGGTGATAAATGTCTAGCGATTTGGATTTCCAATTTATTGTCTCAGAGATCGAGCTTTTAACGAAAAGACCGATCTTAAACAGCACGTTTTGCAAAAGCGACTGAGTAAAAACTGAAATAGTACAATGGGAAAGTATTTTTAAAGCAATATGTACCACTATAAGGGCTAATGGTTAAGGTTTAAAGATCTCGAAGCAGACTTTAAACAGCTGTATGTACTTTAAAACTGACGCTTGATAGAGACAGTGAGTGAGAGAGAGATAGAAAAGGAGACAGATTAAAGGAGAGAAAAGTGCTTGATATCATCTTCTATGATCCACTCACTAGGCTACTCTTACATTGTCAAGACGAAATATATTATGTCCTTCGTAGAGTCTATAGATGGCGAGAAGACGTTATGGGATCAGTTTAAATGTTTCCACTATTTGAGTACGTAGTTGTGTTTCCATGTGTCCATGTTTCCATGTTTTCTTATTATCATGTTTCCATGTTTCGACATTTCCATGTCTCCATGTTTTCACGTTTCCGTGTTTCCATGTTTCCATGTTTCCATGTCTCCATGTTTCCATGTTTTCATGTTTCCATGTTTCATGGTTCCTTGTTTCCATGTCTCCATGTTTCCATGTTTTTATGTTTCCATGTTTCCGTATTTTCATGTTTTCATGTTTCCATGTTTTCATGTTTCCATGCTTCCGTCCTACGAGTGACTTATAACGCGATCATGACTTGGAAAGAAAATTGGATTCTATACTGATCCGATTTCTTCATCGATTTCAAATCCTAAATTCATTTATTAAAGAAAAATACTGCAGTAACTTGGGTATTAATATCTTAAAAGGCAGCATTTTTTTAAAAGATAAAACTGTGAACCCATTGAGCAAACTTCTCAGAAGACGAGCAAACATAACCGTGCAAATATTACGAGTAGAGTATCGCAGAGCTCTGTGCTGAGCTAATGTTGTGTAGGTGAGTGTGTAGGGAAAGATATAGGAATCTAATCAATGGTTGACCTAAAGAATTTGAGGGTGACGATTTAATTAGTAGACACCGCTACATTATTATTAACAAAATTCAATACAGCAATCTCGGAGATATAATTTATTGCAACTTGAAGTGTACTATCACTAGTACTTTGAAATTTATATTGTTAGATTAAGTTTCGCTTTCCCCGTGTTGTGTCCGGGTTGCTTGAAGGATGGACCAACCGTGTATGCACGTGTGTTGGAAGGCGACATAAAAAATTAAATCAAAACCAACGTCAGAATGGGCATTCGGTTGGTGAGCGCCTAAGCTTCAGAAATTGCTTCAAAACGTTAAACGAATGGATAAACTGTCGATTTGTATCCGGACCCTGGTTAAACTGCGATTTAAGGGAAGATGATTATGATTAAATTTCACTATATCATAAAAGTTATGAGTCATTAATTTGCTAATAAGATATTATAATTGTACATCCGGTGCAACAGTTCTGCATATAACGGTGTAACTTTGACTTTAAATCCCATATCTCTTCTGTTTGTCACGCTTCTTTCTTTCAGATTTGTCAGATTAGGCCAGTACGTCCATTCCTTACTAGAAATTCAGCCACTATCCTTGCCAATTCTATAGTTCATTCTAAGCTCGACTACTGTAATTCATTATTACATGGGTTGCCTACTTCTTCTCTCAATCGTTTTCATCACGTCCAAAATTCTCTTGCACGTGTTGTTTGCATGTCCTCTCGACTTCAATTTCGCTCTCTTTCTCTACTTCGCAGTCTTCACTGGCTCTCTGTTAATCAACGCATAACATATAAAATAGCTCTATTAACTTTCAAAACTCTGCGATTTGGCAAACCTTATAACTTAACAGAAATTCTTCTTCCCTATCGTTTCTCACGTGCACTTCGTTCCACCGATGCCAATCTTCTCTCTGTTCCAAATATTCTTGCATCATTGGGCAGACGTTCATTTTCTTACGCAGCACCCACAATCTGGAACTCTTTACCTGCTAATCTTCGCTCTTGTCGTTCTCTTTCAACATTCTCTAGCAAACTTAAGACTTACCTTTTCCCACCATAGACATAATCAATCTACCCTGACCATTTTTGATCACCGGTCTGGCTTTCGTTTAGGACCTTACTTCTCCTCAGCACATTTCTATTGCAGATTGGTCTGGGTGAATTGATCTGTAGTAAATGTGTGCTGTTGGGGACGTATCTGACATCTGAGGAAATGGACATTAAACCTTTATTATTATTATTATTGTTATTAACAGTATTTTTTGCAACCGTAAACACGCATTATAGTGAAATGATCAACTATGTTGATATATATCTATCACTTTTTAATACCACATGTTTAATCCGCTAGGCATTTTTTTCCATTTTCCGTATAAACAGTCCAGTGAATGTCCGAGATTTTACTCTCAGATCAGCGCGGCTGGGATTCGAACCCACGAGCGTTCAATTCACCTCAGGATCTGTCATTTTAAACTTCATGACTTTACCCATTGCGCTATTGAGACATTCTGTAACAGTGCTGTGTGTAAACACGTAACAGTGCTGTGTGTAACCATGTAACAGTGTTGAGTGTAACCATGCAACAGTGTTGTGTGTAACAGTGTAATAATGTTGTGCGTACACCGTAATATATATATATATATATATATATATATATATATATATATATATATATAATATATTATATATATAATATATTATATATATTACATATATACGTATATTATTCATATATATGTATCGATATATATATATATATATATATATATATATATATATATAGTTATACATGTATATATATACATGTATATATATACATGTATATATATATATATATATATATATATATATATTATATGTATACATGTATATATATCGAATTTTAATGTAGACTTTCGCTGTGGAAAGTATAGTGATTAAGGAAAATACTTAGCCATTGCGATGAGATAACCAGGTAGATAAAAGGCGTGTTCTTACTGAGAGTGAATGAATACGCTTTTGGATTAGGAAGTTGTTTCTTGATGCAATTAATCTCGCCTGTGTGTAAGATCAAAACAATTACCTTAACTTTGACTATTTTGCAAATTAACTAAGCATTCGTCACGCAGGGCAGAAAAGACTTTTGATAAAAGAGTCATCGAGTTTTAGCAGGAGTGGGAAAGTCTTATGCGTTACTATAAAATAGTGGTTTACTCGTCTAATAGAGGTCTAATCTTATCAATTATGAGGAGAGCATTTGTAGAAATCACCTCTGAATACGCGTTTTTCTCAAGCTAATATCATCTCTAAGGTTTGGAGAGGCCTTTGTGATGAGATCATATCATTGATATTATTCTTTTACCAGACAATAGGGAGAGAAATAAATTAGGAAACACGGTAGGATATTACAGGATTGCTACAAAAATATGTGTGAGTGAGAGAGAAGAGAGAGAGAGAGCGAGATAGCATGATAAAATCCTAGTATGAGGCTAATTATATTTCCCTCTCAGCATTGCCCCTACCACCTTGAGCTTGAGTGTCTCTAATTGCTTGCTAGGTGATCTCGTGAATCTAAATTTACCTGTAGGCTGCTGTTGTAGACGAATTCATTTAGTTTCCTCATTTCATATTGAAACACATCCGAACTCTTATTAAAGGCTCACATCATTTTAAAAGTTTACATATGCTTCCTACTTTTAAGCTTATCGGATAAGGATCGAGTAGAGAATTTGAACTATGCACCTACTGAACCGCCGTAGGATAACCTACTGAACCTACTGGCAAGCTACTGGCTCAGCTCTATAGAGCATCAGCTTTAAACAGTTCATTTAACTAGTGCAACATGCTACTATTTCTAATTAGCGTTGTCGATACAGTCTATGTTGGATTTTTATTTAATTTAAATAATCCCACTTTAATTATCTTTTTTCAGTACATTTGTAAAATAGCTGCCAGAATTCGTATCTCGCTTCTCTCTTAGTGCATTGCCTACTGGCAGGTCAATGGTATATTAAGCTTCCACTCGTCTCTCTACCGTTTTCCTCTACATATCCATACACCAGTGAATCTTTAAATCATCTATAACATTCCATTTGATGTACCATTATTCTTGGGGTTTCTGCTTATGACGAGTTGAGACCACTATGCCTTCCTCTGCTACGACAAACAATTACTGGACCGAGACGTTATTCCCTGAAAAAACAATCCTGTTTTCCCAAATTCTTATATGGCCAGCTAATGCTTTACTAAGGAAAAATATTCTAATTTATTCAATCGTTAGTCATCTATTATTTACAACGTATACTCTGCTTCTTATCATCTAATTCCTTGATAATCTCGATTGATCAAATTGTTCAAGAGCTAAGAACTAAAGCTCATAATAAATTTCGATGTCTTTCTAATCAAAATGAACGTTTTCAGTTAATATACATGTAATTGTTTCGCTTTGATGAATTATCAAATTATTAAGATAGTATTTTTGTTAATATTAGAATTACTGAAGCCATAATGCAAAGATTTTAACGTGATGCACGCCCTATCGATTAATAGTAATAATAATTATTAAGCAACAAAAATTAGAGTGCTACAGTTAGAAATGACAACATTCAGCACTACTGTGATAAAACCAAGCTGGTGAGCAACAAGAAGATCCAAAATCGGCGCAAATTTCAAAATCCAGAAAATCAGTCCAAAGTAAAGGGAATTAATGAAAATAATTAATAGCGTACAACGGAATAAGGAAACATTATGGTGTGTGAGAGTGCGTTTTGTGTGCATTTTATAGCGTGCATTACTGAATTATCTTTACAAGCCAGAGAGATATTCAGATCGGAAGTGATATGTATAGCATTACGACAATACAGATTTACATAAGTGAACATAACTACCACTTGAAATATATTTCTTAAATTATATATCCACTTCAGTGAACTGTAGTCAGTGTAGAGACTTGAATAGGCCTATAGTTTATTCGCCTGCAAGCCCTAGCCAACAACTTTTATTTTGTAAGAAATGCTCAGCACATGCTATGTTGCAATTCTATCAGAATCTACGGTTGCTAAGACCTGAAAACATGCAAAATTATTTCGAATTTTCAAATGCAAGTTTTAGCTATATAGTTAGAATATGGTTGTAAAATACATAAATAATTTTGATATAAATATTGGATTGATTTATGGTCTTTCGTGCAGAATGAGGTGTGATTGAAATTTAAAATTGAATTAGAAGTTCATCATTTCTTAAACTAAAAACTTGTTTTTGATTTTAAAATCAATTGACGAATGAAGAGGGGATAAAGCTTAACGGTTAATGTGTTCGCCTAGGATACAAAGGGTCAGAGTTCAAAGCCCAGTTCAGTCTTTTAATTATGGATATCCGCCTGGGCCCATGCAAGGTTAATCATGTATCGGAACTTGCTGCTATCAATAGCAAAGATATGAGTATCCATGGAAAGGATTAAAAATAACATGCCAGGAATCTGTAAAGCGGTCTCGAAGACCGGGCACTGGCCATTACACCGTTATAAAATTGTCGGAGGTTGTTATTATTACTAAACTCGCCATTGCATGATTTCCCTCATTGACGATTGCATTTCTGTTCAACACTTAAATAAAGGCAGTGATCTAGATGTAATGGTATATATTATACCAGTAAAAAAGTAGAGAAAATCAACTGAAAATTGCAGGTTTAGGAGATTGGTAAACTATCTATCGTATGATTACTAGATACCCAAGTAGTCTGCAGAGATTGCTTGCTTCATTAAGGCGTCGCGTAGAGATACTATTATAAATACGACTTTCAAAATATGATACTAAGGTACGACGAAGAAGCAATCAATTATAACGTTTATAACAAGTAAGAAATATCCAAGAACAAAATTCCTGAGTGGATATGAGAATGTTCAGTGCATAACCTTTATTCGGATGTGAAATACTGTATAAACGTGAAAGGAATCAGATATCTGGAAGCAGTAAGAATTGGTAGCACGTGTGCTACTATTATGTATGCTTGTATAGTAGCGGTATTTATAGACTATAGATTAGATTTTTACATGTAATGTAAAGTATCTTAGCTAATTTAGCTACCCAAGAGAGTGGAGTATTTAAATCCGGCGTCAACAGGACGCTACGGAACTGGGATAACTATGTATTTAGTTAACTTGCCCTTAGGCGTCTTCAGAACTGCCTAAGGGCAAGTTGTGAAATATCTCAAACTATAACAGCAGTATTTGTATTCTGTACTTCAAAAGCTAATCTATTTCACATTTCTCTCTACATCTCATTGCTTCTATCTGAGAATCCTTCACTGTCCTTCCCAGTCGTTCTCTCTATCTAACACACTTCATAAATCATAATTTCTCTTTGAACTATAATATAACTACAGAATATTAACGTTGGTGACAGCACTTGATTTAGCAACCTAGCCATGTTTGTACTATGGATTAGTGAAGACGCCCGGCTATTTCTCGTTTGTGTGGTCTTAGCCATATTCTATTGACTGGCTATAGCAGTATTGGTCACAACAACAACAACAAAACACGATCGCACTAGAAATGTACACAAAACTAATTTATGAGTGTTATTCTAGCTGATGTACACTGCATGTGGTGTGTGCAACAGAACTGATGAAATTGAATAAAATTATATGAAAACATATTTTATAAAGCTGTTAGAATTTTATAGAGCAATATTATATACTGATGGAAAAAACCTATTAACCAATTACTGTTAGAGATCTTAGTAGCCGGCTTGTAGGAATTTGTGTCTTGTGCCTGACGGTAGAAAGAACGTCAAAGAGAGAGAGAGAGAGAGAGAGAGAGAGAGAGACATACAGACAGACAGACAGAGAAAGAGATATAAATACAGTAAATGGCAGGTATAGGCCTTTCTGTCCTTATTTTCCAAGTTAGAAGATTTAGCGTTCTATGTCTTCTGCAAATCAATGACTAGGATATTAATACCTACCGATTTGTTGCTTGTGTATTTTTCAATCAAATCTTAAATTTAATGTTTGTTTATTTCACAACAACTTGACAATCGCAGATAGCAAATAGGCCTACATGAAATGGCACAGAAATTCAAACACGATATCTAGAGTTTCCACTAATTAATGTAGTAAGAGGCAATTATATAGGATCATAATCGTAAAAACAGCGTGCACTCTTCAGCCGTAATGATGATTTATGTTCTTTAACGTTGAGAAAATGCAATGTTTAAAAATAGCTTTAAGGAGTAAAATTATTAATTAATTTCAGAGTTCACTACCAACAGAGGCAATAGTTATTCGCTATTTAGATCGCTGTATAGGAACCTGCAATAAGGAAATGGCAACATCATGAAAAATATTGTTAACACTTCCCTGTTAATATAAACTCGAAACGAAAAATAAGTTAGAACAAGAAAATGCCATTTCGATAGTCAATGAAAAAGCTATAAAATATATATTGTTCGATATTTCAAACAGCTTGAAAATAAAAGTAAAACAAGCTGAATGAAATCAAGAAAATATTGGATATCGTTGGACTTCGAAAAAAGTTTGGTTTAAAAGTGAATTAGCCGCAGCTGTGATCTCCATATCGGTTTATTTGTTTGTTTTGTTTGTTTACTTGTTTGTGTATGTGCGCGTGCATGTGTGTATGTGTGTAGGCCCGTATATGTGTGCGTGTTAGTGTGTGTTTGTGTGTTTGCTCCATTAAGAACTCATTTTTCTCCTAAAACTAAGGTTGTTTTGCTAATTGCTTTGTTGAAATTGATTGAAATATTGCAGGCACTACTGCCGTTTTTATAGTTGATCTATTTTAAGTAAGACTTTTTGAAAAGTGCGAAGCAGAAAGGTCGAAGATCTTATAAAATACGATCTAAACACGAAGCTATGATATATATAAATGTTTTCTAACGCTCTAATAAGTTCTTGTAGGCGAACATAGTAATGTATTCTATTACTTTTAGACAGTAAATTATAGTGAAAATTACCTAGAAGAAAATTAAATGAGTTTGAAATTTCATGTAAACTTTGTTTCCTACCAATAATTACACTCTAGTGTAAGATGGACATGCTGTAATCGATTACTAGAATATGGCATACCATAAACCAAAATCAATGATAAGTCCTGCGTTAATAATTCAAATTGAAATTTGACATACGTCTAAAAATACGCATTGAACCTGTCAATATATAAAAGTAAAGCAAACACGCATTATATTGAAATGATCAACCATGTTGATATCTATCACTTTAAAAAATACCACATGTTTTAACCGTTACGCAATTTAGACCATTTTCCGTAAAACCAGTCCAGTTTTAAACGAAAACAAAAATGTAAAACAAATATAGTTAGTGATGACAGAAAGTTGAACAAATGAAAATGTTCCATATATATCAAAGTATGTTACTCAAACACATTCATCACAGAAATACACTTTCAAGTAAACATATAGAGTATTCTGCAGACTAACACGTGGAGTACTAACATACATTCAAAGAATAGCATGTTTCACTCATTTCTCCTTCACATGTAAAACTTAAATATGCATTCACCCATGCGTTACTATTTATATAACGCCTCCATAATGTGGCATTCAGCAGTAGACTCATGCTAATTATTCATTCAAGTTGTCAATCACCTACAAGACTTCAACAATTCTTGCAAAGATCGTAGGATATCACTTGTATCTGCTTGTTTTCAAGCCGATGTTTTATTTCTGATTACTTTGTTCCGTGGGTGTTAGATATTTAAAAATAATGTCGTACACACGTGGTAATGAAATACCACCAACGATGATATCTATCATACGTAACGAGTATCACTTGTTTTAAATAATAATTTTGTATAATAACACAATATAGTGTGTGCTATATCGAAGAAGGTTACTCTTGAGGTTATTCACTCTGATCAGTGGTTGACCAAGACTTCAATCCTGAAAAATATTACGCATTTAAGAATAATAATAAATTGTAACATCCGACAATTTTTATAGAGGTGTCGTGACCGGTGTCCGGTCTTCGAGACTGCTTTACATTCTCCTGGCTGGTTGTTTTCAATCTTTTCCATGGTTATTTATATCTTTGCAATTGATAATAACAATTGACAGCAAGATTTGGGCCCAAAAGGATATTCATCGTTTTGTAGACTGACCATAGCTTTAAACCTCTTACATCCGAGACGAACACTTTAATCGCTTCGCCAAATCCCCTCCCCAAACTTACAACCGTACTAAGCTTGGGGAGGGGATATGGTGAAACGGTTAGAGGGTTCGTCTCGGTAAAATTCGATGATGTTATCAGACGCTCTCCCAAATGAGCTATTGGGACATCCTGATAATTATATATTATATGCTGAATACTATATTATATGCGCAGGAAGATCTCAGAAAACTGGAGGCATTGGAGATGTGGATATGGAGAAGAATTGAGAGGATTAGCTGGACTCAAAAGTTTACAGATGAAGAAGTTGTGGAGTGAGTTGGTCAGATAGGCAGTTGATACATGCATGAAGAAATAGGAAGAAGAGTTGGAAAGGACACATTCTATCATGGCACTACCATGGACCTGCCAGTGGGCATTGCGCTAGAGATGCTGCATAAATAAATGGGCAGATCTACACAACGACGGATTTGAAGACCGCTTAACCTTAACTGCTCCACGCTAATAATGTCATATTAAACACAGACGGAAAATAAGAGACTGCTCATTTACTATACGTAGTGATCATGAGAGACAAAGGCAATGAAAATTTACTTCAGATACTCTTTCTAATGCTAATGAATCTGAATAAATAGCAATTTCATATTTCGCTGATTAGATCATTCTCTCTCTCTCTCTCTCTCTCTCTCTCTCTCTCTCTCTCTCTCTATATATATATATATATATATATATATATATATATATGTATACATGTATATATACATATATATTCGTATATGATATATATATATATGTATACAGGTATATATACATATATATTCGTATATAATATATATATATATATATGTATACATGTATATATATATATATATATATATTCGTATATATAATATATATATATATATATATATATATATATATATATATATATATAACTCTCTCTCGCTCTCTCTCTCTCTCTCTCTCTCTCTCTGTTTTCCTAGTAGTACTCTACTGCATTTGACGGTTGACATTAGCTCACTGACAAAAACCGTATTGTTTATTTTGTAAATTTCACCTAATCTAACCCTAATGCAATAAGGTAACCCTAATTCCATTAAAATTAAATCCTGCCAAAATCCGTTCCACTAACGCTAAACCTAAATCATGTAACCCTTAACATTGAAAAAGTAACAAAATATATTTAAAATATGTTATCAAAAGTAAAAAGTAATACGGTTTTTGTCCATGATCTAATATTTGCCGCTTTTGCCATTCTGAACCAGATGTAGTATGTATATAGGGTATTGCATGTGGCTCACTCTTTATGCACTCACAAGAGCGAACACTACTCGACGTATTATGCTAATTTTTGCAGGAGCTTTGATCGGTCTCAACAATGGAGGCCTATAACTGAGTAATGAAAGCTCAATCACCTTCTATGTGAACCACCTTTTATATATTTTCTACTAGGGGTTTTCGGCCTAACATTTTCTATTATGGTTTTACCTTCAGATCAAGAATTTTACGTTAACTATGTAAAAATAATATGAAATATTTTGTAAATAATCATGAAAACCAAAATAAATGATGTCAAGCCAGAGGATTGCAAAGAATTCTTTTATCTAAGGAGAATATAGTGAACAAGTAGTAACACAAAACAACATTTATCTCTAATTCACATTAAATAGAATATATATATATATATATATAAATTTTGGTCTCTTGTTTCTTGTGGTTTAAGGCATACACTATAAATTATACAATTAGATAAAGCTAATAGCCGAAAATTGTCTAATTAAACGCATTTCCTATTTATTCATTTTATTTGATTTATTTAATATGAACACCAAAAGGGTAATAGAACCAGGTGCAGTTCACAAACAACACAGACAATCTAGCACATGCAACATGTAAAAAACAAACTAAATTTGAACTATGGTGAACTTTAGTGAAAAAATGTAAGAATTGAGGTTAATATAAGTAATGATAATAGGCATTCTCCTTTATTAACAGTATAATCATTTATTAAAAGTTGCTTTTGGCACTCTCTCTACAAATACATTTAAAGTATCGATCTATAATGATAGATTTATTACATGTATATTATATATAGGCCTAATGTATTCCAATTTATTTGACAGCCGAGAGAAGATCTTTAAAAAATCAAAGAGGCCTAAATTGTGAGAAAGACTTGAAACGTCTCTAGTTGTTAAACTATGTTGAATTTAGAACTTTACAGTAAATATAGATATCAGTAAATATTTAAATAGGCAATCTATACTAGTTAATCCGTACATATTTACTTCCATTTCGTTTTCAATACCATTAATTAAGTAATATTTTGTGATGTTACTTAGATTTTATAAAATATATTGTATGTTTGAAATATTTTGAGAGAGTTGAGTTTGGTATCTAAAATAGACCAGAACTGTACTGTGCATCTTGAGCAATGGAATGCCACACAAGCCAAATTTGTCCCCATGTTACTTTTCATTCTGGTTAGAATGTATATCTCATGGAGTGAAATTTTTTGAGGAGATTGTGCGGCTACATTAGGTCTAAAACTGGTTGTTCGTATAATTACATGCCTCGCTTTTTTACCTAATTTTTCTGAAGACCATCTGCATGGCAGAGTTGAAGCAAATAGGATACTGAAAATTTGCCATAGTCGGCTATTTTTCATGTGCAGATAATTGCTAAATTTCTCTCATTATGTGCAATCTCTTGCCATATTGTCAGGCCACTTATACATGCAGTAACCAAATTGTGAAGTTGGGTTGTAATACTGTAACTTACTTATTTGGTATTGTAATATCCACTTTTTATATACAAGTATATGCGAAAAAACAACCAAATAAATATAAATTATTTAATTCTCGTTGAGTTTGAAATAGAGAAATGTAAAACCCTCTCATTCCAAGCTTGTACTAATTTAAAAAATCGCAAAGTTTATTTTTACATCAAGTTTCAGTGATCAAGCACATTACTGAAACACTCATTTACCTTCGTGTATATGTAATGAGAGTGCGCTTCTGATTTACAATTTAACGTCCACTTTCTCATTATCGACATTAGAATAAGAAAATCTAAACTGTAGTATGGACCACGTTACTAGGCCTATATGGATTATGGATGTGTAACGTTAACCTTAAGGAAGAAGGATACCTGGAAACTAGACGCATTAGAAATATGATATGGTGAAGAATGGAAAGATTAGCTGGAATCAAAACATTATCGTTGAAGAAATCCAGGAGAGAGTTGGTAATATGCTCAGTTGGCGAATGCATTAGGACATAGGAAGAAGTGTTGGATAGGACAAATTCTATGTTGTGGATACAGTTAACTAAAACGAGTCATAGGAGGAAGAAAAGAGCAGCAGAGGCAGACCGAGATTAGGAATGTTGAATGATTTAAAGATCCATTCGTTTGTGGACACGAAGAGGAAAACAGAAAAGAGAATTGTGGAGGTTTTATTTATCATGGACCTTCCAGTGGACAGTACACGCAAGAGCGAGAGAGAGAGAAAGAGAGAGAGAGAGAGAGAGACTGCGAGAGACTGAGGGAGAGATATATAGGTCAAATAAATGTTTCAATACTGAAAAGAAATTGACAGCAGTCTTCGCAAGTTTCATTATCTGAACTCAATAAGGACTATTAGTCCCTATACATTTAAAGTATCCCTAATTCACTGCAAAGGATTTATTTTAGATCATGTCATCATATATTTCTGAACTTCAACAAGTTCGTAAATGCCTTTGGTTTCTGGTGAAATAAATTGATTGACATTACCTCAACAGAATGAAAGAGCTAAGGGAGGGAACCTTCATTCATAACTCTTGCGGAAGAAAAATATCGACGAAAGCTATCTTTAGATTTCATCGTTCTTATTTTGCTAATGAATACTGGATCGATCGGTTTATTTCAAAGCAAATTGCATTTATGGGGTGAGCTCCCTCTCTCCTCCCTACATTCATTCTCTCTAAGGAAACGATTGCACAAAGCTTGGTTGCTATTTACCTCCACTGCCAAGACAACAGCAGTAAAGCTGAACGAGGTTGTTAGGTTGTTTCTGGTATGAGGCATGGGCAAGTAGGTGAGTATTTTATATCAACAGCGTGTCCACTTATAATCTCTCACACACCACCCAGACGTTGCAGGTTCACAACCGAAGTGGAATTGTCTCCTAGGTATATTTGTACATGTATATGCAGTTATTAATATTCATGCAGCCGCTTATCTGACATTATGCTTTTATTCCATTTCATGATGTAAATATTGTCATATGGGATAACCCAATACAAATTAATTGTGTTATTTACGCTATTGAAAATCATTCGCTTTAGGCAAAGTGAAATTACGGATTTAATATTATCTCAGATACTAAAACTCTTTAGATAACATATGATTTAGTCTAAATTTGAGAAGCGATCCTTTGGGTTTTAGTGTTTAGCTTCATAAAATGGACCTGCCGTTTGACAGAACGTCATGTACGATGGCAATAAACTTTAATGTCCAGTAAATCGTACGAATAATAATTCATTATTAATTTTACAAATTTCCAAGGTAAATTTATTTAAAGAAATCATTGCGCAAGTTCAAAGTATCTTTACTAAGTTTCAAAAGCCATTAATATATCAGATAAACAAAGGATGCAATTTCTTTCCAAGAGAGATCTATAAAATAAAGTGTCAACGATCTGACTTGGATTAAAAGCAAATTTGTAACTCAAAGGAATTTATTTATCGGGCGTTTGGTCAGTTATTTAAATGGAACCTGAATAGAAAGACATTTTTATATTTTTTTTATTTTTACGCTTCATGTCATGAAAAATTCTATAAATGTTCCTTAAAAACATTTAATTGGTATTATTTATAGATCTCAAACGGTGAGCAATTCAAATAGATCCTGCCTGTTTATGATGCTTATAAATAAGTTTAAGAAATGACAAAACGCTTAACAAAGTATTGCTAATAAAAATAATAGGATTCAATTTAATATAGTTTTTTAACAAAGTGTAGTAAAATCTAATTGCGTTTACAGGTATTTTAATATAGTTCAATAAAATGAGATAGAGTTTTCAAGTGTATACATGTGTTTTATAAAGGTTAATAAAATGAGATGATAATACAAGTTTGAAAATAAAGTTCAGTAAATAGTCTCTATTCTGTTCCGAAATTAAGATCCGTAAAGTTTACAAATTGTGTAATGTAAAAACTCCAGTAACTCAATATATCTGTGTGTAACATACTTCACGTTTATAATAAAACTGTTGCAAAGTTGAAAATTAAAATCTGGTTTCTCAGTGAAAATTATAAATTAATTTAAGTTCAGTTCGTATTTGCAATTAGATCTTGTCAAACACTTTCTCGCTAATCATTAATCAATCTGTAATGGACTTTTTTATGTTTAGTATCGTTTATTTGTTCATCACAGCACAGATTATACAAACAATAGGAACGTGCATGTAGTCAGACAAACAAACAACAATACGAAAGAGGATACCATAAAAGAGCCATAGCTCTGTTCGGTAATACCATAATTAGCAGCTATAGCAGAGTCTACTAAGTCTGAAATACAAAAATTTCTATTACATTACCAATTACAGTAAAACCTAAGACTTGAGGACTACTCTATCAATTAACCCATTTAATCGACCAATTAACCGATCAACAAGTCTTCAATTAATTCTTTTTTCTATTATGCAGGGATCTGACTCATAACAAATCTCACCCAGTCTACTCCTAGTTCACTCAAGTCACGCCCACAATGGATTGCGGATTTCAGAACAGTTTGTTTGGCTGCTGCAGCAACTGCAAGGTGCTGCTCTGCACCTGGTGCTGCCCCTGTATAGTGGCCGGCAAGGTCGCCGAGAAAGTTGGTGAGAGTTGCATGCTCTGCGGAGCCGTTCTCTTCGTGCCCTTCCTCAACATCTACTGCAGGGCTCAGATCAGAGGCAAGGTGAGGGAGCAGAAGGGCATTCCAGGAAGCTTCGTTAAGGACTGCCTCACGGTGTGGTTCTGCTCAGTATGCGCCCTCTGTCAGGAGGCGCAGGAAGTCAGTGCCATAGACATGGCTCAGTCCATGTCACGAGAATAAAGAAGATCTGTTGATTTAATGGAGTGAGACGCTGTGATATTGATAAATGCTTAGCTTCGTAGACTGATAATGATTAGACGAGCAAGTTATGCGGGTTATTACGGCTTTTCAGATTGGTAATTCTTATCAGTAAACGATAAAGATAGAGCTATACAAACAGCTTATAGTTATCGTATGATGAGTAGATTCTACTTCGGTAATTCAGTTCTTGGCACATTGAATGCGCTTGACTAAGAAATTAACATTCTCCGTGTGTAACTGGTTAAATTCACTAACTCTGAATTCTGATTATGCTTTTCTTGCGGGTAGCACAGCGAAGTAATGCGGATCTGAACGCAAATTTATAGTCACTTTGTAAACATGATATTGTGCCTTCAGTCAGATAAAATTAAACGAATAAAATAATTTTAAAAAATTGTTTAATCACTACAGTAAGGACTTGATAAAGACTTAGGGCAAGCTGATCGAGTTATCTTGTTGTTTAAATCACTAGATTTATTAAGCGTGAAGGTAAATCAAGAATGAATATACTACTTGGACCTGTCACATGACAGAACACCGGAAAAGAGAATGAGAGATTCAGCTCTTTGGAATACTGAACTGCCTACCTCGTTCGGAGTGCGATAACCATTACGAGGTCAAGGAGATGGCCTAAGTAAATTTTATATAAGTTATATGTAAATATTTATAAGTTACAAATAAATTAGAGAGCCACTCTATTACAAAGTATCAGTACATCGTCGTCGCCCTACGTGATTGCCGAAGAGCAGGGTAGACACATGATCAAATGCTGCTGGAGCGCTACTGGCGTAAATGTAGTGTTTCCTCAATTTATTCTACAGCAGATTGTTTCATTAACACCGATTGAATTAGTTTCGCTGTTTAGTATATCACTCAGCTCAACCTGATATTATTTGCAAATATCACCATACACAGATTCCAGTGCAACTATCAGCTTGCTAAGCTAATTTCTGGACTGCAAAACCTGTAATATAGTTTAGCTTTCGTTTTGCAATGAAATTAGGATACTTGACAACATCATGTCAATAATCGTGACATATCAAGATTCTTGACACATCTTTAGCATCATATGACACGAAAGTATTAGCTATAATTTCACGTGGGAATTTGTAATGGATTTAGCTGTTAATTTAATTCGAGAGTAAAACTTAAACTCTTGATAAAAGTTCTCTAGATTTGCTCACAGGTTCATGAAGTATGTAATATCGCTCGTGGAATAAAATGATGCGGTTGTTCTAATGACAGCAGATAATATAATCTAAGAGATTAAAAAGAGAAATGAATTATTAATTAGATAATTAATTAACGATGCATAGCTAATTTTTATTCTGGAGCTAGCTACGTTTGTAGGATTTGCCGCTGAGAGTTCTGTGATTATTCAAATTATGCAAAGTATGAAGTAATCGTATTCAAATATATTTTCATTTAGTTTTACTCCCTGCATCTAAGGCAACGATGTCATCAACTCTCTGCATTCTATACACCTGTGCACCTCTACATCACCTCTACATCTCCAAACCTTTACACCCCTACACCTCGATATGCACCTCAACTCCTCAGAAAGTTTTAAAACCAAAACAGTAAAAGTGTCAGAAAATCTTAGGAACATTTCGGAGACTTATAACGATGTGCTGTAAATCTGTGTAGATCTGCTTGATGTGAGATGCATTAAATAATTTATTCTACTCTCTCTCTCTCTCTCTCTCTCTCTTCTCTCGCTCTATCTCCTTCTCTAGTGTTCTGGAAATGGATAGGTCCGAGAAACAATTCCTACTCACATTCCGCTTTAACATTTCATATAGAGTAATACATCGCTCAACAAGTTAATCTGTTCATCAAAAGCCGTATCCGCACAATAATGTAGCTAAGAGCTAGGAAAAATATTGGCTTCTGATGTGGTTTCCCTTGGCTGTCCTCAGATTTTGCGTAGCCGATTCTTACGACACTAGAAGTTTACAGTTGGTGAATTCGTGTATATAGCCCGGATACTGTGCGGCTGTTTTCTTTAGGGGTGCTAAAAACCCACCCTTAATTAATTGTAAAATAACCTCGTCACGTTTGTCATTTCTAGTCTATATTATATTTCCTGTATATACAGTCAACGTTTTTCGATGCGTTCTGTTTTATTGCCTCTTATTGCACTGAAGCATGAAAAAGAAGAAGGTAGTAGAATTATAAAAATCCCCGTATTAAAAATTCCCGACTATAAATCGTATGAGGTTGTGAACTTCCTGCTTAACTACTTTCATAGACCTTTTATAAAAAGTGTTTACTTTGAAAAATCACCCTATATAATTCTTCATTCGTTGGAGGCGCCACCGTGCAATCATAAACTTGATTGCTTTGCTGAAGGCAACTGCAATGTAATATATCCTGAAAATGTAATATATCCTTTCTAGATATTTTATCTAGACCTACCTTAAATGTAAATTAAGACATGTTTATCATCATTTGATAAGTATTACATTTTGTTTAATTTTAAAATACCATTATGTCAATAAATGAAAAATAAAACAAATATATACGATTATAATGATTATTGCCAGCTATCAATATAAATTATATAAGCAACCAAACCTCCCCACTCTCCCACCACTCCCCCACTAGGCTATGTTTATTATGTGAGCAGAGCTACCACTTCATATTATAAAAGGTCTATGTGTTAGAACTTTGTTTAAATATTATACTGCACTACTTGTCAGAACTTTGTTTAAATGGCACACTGCACTAGTTGTCAGAACTATGTTTAATGTTGTACTAACGTTGTTTAATGTTATACCTGCACTGATAGGCTATATCCAGCATCTGACGTGTCTTAAAGTGTATTTGTTGTGCGCAAGTCTCTCATAACTAAAGATTGCTGTTATGTTAGGAAAAGGACTACAAAATTCAAAAATAGAATGTGCAAATTTCAACTGGAACTGTACTAAACTGCCTAAACTTTTACTTGTAAAAATGGCTAAACATGCTACTCAAATTGTTTATAACTTTAAGATGGTAAGTTGTAAAAGGCATGGTTAATACTAAGGTTAATACTACTGGTAAAAATGTTAATACTACTGGTAAGGTTAATACTACTGGTTAATACTACTGGTTAATACTTATCTAAGGTAAGTTATAACTATGTTGAAATTGTTCTGCAATAAATATAAGGCTGATGTTACTTATTTCCTAGAGCATTAACTGACTTCAGCTGTTAATTAAGTTTAATTTGTTTAATAATAATTATGAGAAAAACTTTGAATACCGATATTGTACGTGGTCGTACTTTTATAAGGTTTTACTTATAACAAAGGTTTAGCTATTCCGGAAGTTAAGAAATTATGCAACTTAATTTATTCATTAACCTTTCTTGCTTTTGGGGGTCGCTAAATGATATTAAAATTGACTAAATGCCTATTAGTACATGTATACATGTATCTTCCTAAATGTAAACCTGCATGTAGTATAATGTGTTGCGGACAAAGTTAAGTAGATTATAGTGCGATCTTGTAGGTATTAGACATAATTACTGCTAAGCAGTAATAGAATGGAATTGAATTGAATAATATACATTTCACTTCAGTAGGCAACAACCATACAAGTAAAGCATGTATATGAAACTAAAAGCGACACAAAGACCCGAAAACACTAACATGTGCCACATACATCTAAAATAAAATCCTGTAAAATACATAATAACTTTGCAACACGTCTTGCCATGCAATATACCTACAAGATTTTTATACATGAATATTATTTGATCATTATTGCAATCGAGTTAACATGGCAGATTTCATAATTGAGAATTTACATGCAGTATTTAGAGCTTGGAATTGTAAATAGCTTGATCTTTGACCAGTTATTAGTAACTTATTAACTTGACATAGATAATTGAAGTGCTGGCACTGACTGCACAGTGTGCGTCTCTAACTACAAATGCTCAGCTTAGATCAGACTCAGAGCAACTCTAGGTTCTCTAACATTTCTGAAGACCGCTGCCGTAAGATTTCTATAAGCCTACATTGGTAGCTTGGACTTTAATAATAAAATATCGTCATAGATCATACGTCTTAAAGCTAGCATGACGCATATACACGTGTTAAACAATAACAATGCTAGTGTAACTAGGTTTACAATGTTTAACGCCCAGTAGGCTAGTACAACATATGCAATGTCGAGTCAGGCGATCATTGACGCAATGCTAGGAGCATTCTTAGCGCTTAAAACTTACGAGCAACAGGTGATTTAAGTTAATTTCTATATATATAGCAATCCTGCCAATAGTTCTTTAGTAGTACGGCTTTCATTATTAAATAAAAGTTTGAATGCAGCTCAGTGAGATGATCTGGACTCCAGACAACTAAAGTATGGAAGAAGTGTTGCACCCAATGGATCATCCAGTGTAGAACCTAGTGGAGCACTTGTTTGAGCACCTAGTGAAGAACCCAGTGTAGAACCTAGTGGAGAACTAAGTGGAGCAATCAGTGGAGCAACCAGTGGGGCAATCAGTGGAGCAACCAGTGGAGCAATCAGTGGAGCAATCAGTGGAGCAATCATTGGAGCAATCAGTGGAGCAATCAGTAGAGCAATCAGTGGAGCAACCAGTGGAGCAACCAGTGGAGCAATCAGTGGAGCAACCAGTGGAGTGCATAGTGTGGCATGCATACTGTGGAGCATCAAGCGAAAATCTCATTTATCATTTCAACTTCTATTATAACGTTTGATCTAGATAATCCAAAGTACATGCCTTGGCTTAAATGATAGTATAAATGACACCCTGCTGTGTATCTGTTGTACTCTATTTCAATGCTTGCCTCTTCTCTTGAATGATTTCAATGATCATGACGTACGTGTATTTATTTGTGTATTAGAACTACATTATGATACAATTTTATAATAATTCATATTTGTGAATGACAGTCTATACGTCAATATGAATTTAGAAGCCTATCTTCAGATAAGTAAGAGGTTCTCTCTTCTCGCGAATTCTTCTGTAAATCATGGACAAATAAATTTCTTTGAAGCCACTTTGTAATAAATGGTTTAATTGAATCTCAGGAAAACTTACCCCAGCAGATAATGCGAATAGTCTTAGAAACCTAGATTATATTTCACGTTGAGTTACAAACACAAATTAACTATTTTGTTTTACACGTACTAACAAAAAAAGATATACATATGCACTTGGACGGGAGCTCAACTTCTATTCTAGCGTTAAATTATTTCATAAGAAAAATATCTAGAAAAATTGAAAGACAAATATCAGCACTGAAAATATCGACAGAAAATATTATCACTGAATACATGCATAGTGTCTGTCAATTCTAGAGGTAAATACTTTTAAGTTTTGATTTATTTACAATTGGCTCTATCAGTCATAGAAACCTCAACAAATCAGTCAGTTAATTGTGTTGAGCGTGTGGCTTATTAACAAGTAATTCAGCAGCGGGTCAGTACTTGCAGGGTTCAAATCCAGTGATCTCTCGTCGCTGACAATCTATGCGAGCAAAATAAATGAAGTTAAACCTGTTTAAGTTAAGCTTAATCTTAAGCTTAAGGCTTAATTGTCAGCAGATCAGTTGCCTCGGTGTTCAATTCATAATCTCTCCCGTCACTGATAATGTTTTAATGGTTAAATTTGACATGAACCTTCCAAGTAGGCCTAATAGCAGACCTAATAGTAGACCAAATTGTAGACCTAATGGTAGGCTTAATAGTAGACCTAATGGTAGGCCTAACAAAGAATCGATAATTCGTTAGTAACATCTGCGAATTGGGCTGCCAAAGGCAACAAAGCATAACCTAACATCACGTACCTAACTTAGCATAACATAACAAAACTTACCAATGTTACCATAGCAGATTATAAAATAACAGTATTAATTCAAAAAGCATTAAATACTTGTTTAAGAATCAACCACTACGGCTATGAACCTTGTCTCTTTTTCCCACTGTTAATGTATATCTTACCATGATAAGTATATCTTTTATATTTTAATCATATAATTGCAAAGTTGAATTCCAATGTTTGTAGCTTGATTTACTCGTAATAACGTCAAATATAAATAACTAGTGAAATTCGTTCACCAGATGGCCGAAGTAGGATTAGCCAATTAATGCAATAATAACAATTAGGGTGCCACTGTCGTCCAATGTAACATTAAGCACAATCAAGGAAATTAAATTCCTAAAATATTTGTAAGGCACAGTAGGTACTCGTACATTTAGGCACATTTATTGCTTCCTGACTCAGTAATGCTATGTTATGTTGTTTACGCTTAACGACTGTTAGCTGTCTCTATCGACGTATTGCTGCTCTAACTGCATGTACATCGACACTGAAGTAGCCATAATGGAAGCAGCCTAGGAAAATACTGGATAAGCTCTGTGTCATGCATGATCCATTGCTACAAATTTTCTATCAGTTTGTCAATTCATTTAAAGAATTCAGAAGTGGCCCAAGACTAGCTTACCGAATACGACATCAAGATAAATAACTACGTAGATTTGGCCGAATAATGTATTCGTACTTTTCCTCTCGTCATGCAATATACATATATATACATGTACATATATATGTATGTATATATATATATATATATATATATATATATATATATATATATATATATAATAAAGATTCAACGTCCGTTTCCTCATACAAGGATGATGTCAGGGACGTCATATACTATAAATATATATATATATACATTGTATATATATATACGTATATATATATATATATATATATATATATATATATATATATATATATATATATATATATATATACATACATATATAATATAACCATACTGGACAAAAGTGTTAAAATCAAGATGACGGTGACGTTACGTTTAGCCTGATATCCACCACTGGAGGAGCGCTATTCGATGTGTTATTAGATCTAGACTAACCGTGAGGTACAAATCTTCACTCTAGCGAGATTCTGTCCTAAGAATATGAAGATAAGTTTTAATTATGAACCATTGCGCTGGCAGTTGCTGCACATATCGTTGTGTCTAGATTTTTAATTTCTTCTATCCTATATTTAGACAATAACAGAACAGCAATTCAATTCAATTAACAGCAATGTTATTCTGTAAACAGAACAACAATTCAATGCAATTATCAGCATTGTTAATATGTTATGCTGTAAACAGCTAGCGTTCAAATGTCGACCGATCGGTACAACCATAGGCCCTATAAAAGCGCTTCAGCCTCTCAGTCAATTCAATGTAGGCTGAGAATTGATTAGTTTTTCTTCTGGTTGTCAGGGAGTCTGGTTTACCAGAGCAACGGCTTCGTGATTTTGAGACTGTTTATAAAAATAAGAATCAACTGCTAGGCAGCTGCTGACATCACAATGCTGATTGATCAAAACCATTGGCTGACACACTTATTGCTTGTATATAAGAACCTAGTCGGTAGCTGCCGGAATAAAATATTCAGTGACACTTTTGCCAAGTTTAATACCAGTTTCTCTCGATGAAAACATGTTCTGTGACGAGACGAGCATCGGATTTGAACCTTACACCTACTGATCCCAACTAGGATAGCCTACCGATTTACTACCGGCTTAGCTCAATCATGTAGATATTGATTGAAGTAATGGAAAT
Source organism: Enchytraeus crypticus (assembly GCA_905160935.1). NCBI lineage: Eukaryota > Metazoa > Annelida > Clitellata > Enchytraeida > Enchytraeidae > Enchytraeus > Enchytraeus crypticus. Next base: position 166,904 of record CAJHZI010000507.1, read on the forward strand.
TCTGTGAAGCTCAGTTCAATATTTTGTACTGTATAAGCTGCTGTGCATTGCGTTTAGCTAATCTAGACCGGTTGGGTGGCCCAGTAGGTAGCACGCTGAACTAATGAACCAGGAATTCAAAACATTAACTTAACAGCATTTGTCAGGAAGTTTGTTGCAATTAAAGAAATGTTAAATGTTGCCTTCTGGTTGCATGATTACCTTAAACATAATCTGTTGTAGGCCTAAATACAGCTATTGACTAATTGTAATCTGTTGTAGGCCTACATGAAGATAATGCTTAGTTTAATCGTAATTTTGTGCATATAATCATACATACAGCTAATGATTAGCTTAATCATCAGCTGTTTAACATGCATCTAATTCTCTTTATGCTAATTTTCGGCTGCCATAGCATTGAGCAGTGTTACCATAAGATTTAATTTTGTTAGCTTATTAAGATACCGCTACATGAATATAATTTAATAAATATAAAACTTATTTCTAAAAAACGCAAGAAACTTCCAAAAATTCATTATGAAAAACCAAAAAAAGATTGATTACCTACATTAACAAAAATTTTAATACGCGGGTTATCTTTTGAATCCTCTAATACATGTATGATGTTAATAGAAAGTTGTTGTAAATTTGAGAGATAAAATGTCTTAAAAGTTTTGATTAATATACAGCAAATATGTTTCAACATAGCAAATATAATGGAAGCGATGAATTATAAGAATTATACGTTAGAGGGTATTGATTGGCTTCATTGGCTGGAGCCAGTGTCCACGTCGGTAAGATACTCGACCGCGGATCCGTATGTGTGAGGTTCAAATCCTGTACTCGCCCGTCACTGCATCGCTTTCGAGTAAGGAAACTGACGTTAACCTTAGCTTTACCCGCTGTTTTTAGCTTTTGGTGTGACACATGGTAACGCTGCAGGATCTCGTCACGACTGAACGTTCTCGCTCTAGCCTAGGATGGCACCAGCCCCGCTTGACTGAGCCTCTGGGATTCTCACCACGTTTCTCTGCCCACAGACCTTGCTGTCTTGGCACTTGCCCTACCCTCTAGGCCCTAGCAGGGGCTTTCCTGCTCGGCAGCTCCTTAGAATTTATGAATTGATAGCCTGTGATTTATTGAGCCTATAGTAAACTGACAACATATGAATGGAAGCAGGCTAATAGTTTAAGCCTAGCAAAGCCTATGCATAGAGGCTGGGTGGAGGCTACTATATTATTATTGATGGATGTTTACACTTATATCTCCCAGCGCTTTGGATTAGTTTTTACTTATTTTCATGTTTAGTTTTAATCATTTAAGCCTCAGATTGCCCACAGCTACGGCTCTTCCCTTCCATTCCAACGTCTATTCATCAGCAGTTTATGTAACATTATAATATGTGGGTATATACACATATGTATATATTTCATTTTCGTATCTGACCTTTGATCTCTATCGTCACCTGTATTTGGATATACCTGGATCGGTTGCAATCGGCCAAGTTCGTCTCTCTCCGTATAAGCATTATATTGCCGTCACGCTTGAGTAACCGTCTACACTGATCTCGACTTCGGCGTGTACTAAGATTCTCTCCATTAATATCTACAAATTAATTGAAGATATTCCTCAATGAAGCGGGTCCGATCCTTGGAAAGTTTAGGCCCTAATAATGATGAACCTGAGCAGTTACCTAATAAACTTGCCAAAAAAGGTAAACAAAAGCTTTCTGCCTCTCATGCTGACTGCTTGATCTGTAAGTCTAAATGCTTCAACGAGCTGCAATGCTTCTTTTGCTCCATATCAGCTCACCTAAGTTGCTGTGGAGTTAGCAATACTCATTCCGTCTTGGCCTTGCAACTTGTCGGTGTGCTGGGTTGGACATGCGTAGTATGCAAATCACTACTCAAATCTACCTTTAACCAGGGTTCGGTAATAGAGAGCCAAATTAAATCTCTAAATCAGGAAGTTGGTGAATTGAAATCATCCATTGAGGAGCTGAAGGGATTAACCCACAGTAGTACAGCTAATAATCAAGCTGCTGATGGTGACCACAGTGATGAAATAAATACGAATCTTACTCCGTACACTAAGTCAAGTGAAAACTGGACAGTGATAAAGAAAACTATCTCAAATGAAGTCAAAACTACCATCAATAGAAAAAGGAATATTGTGGTGAGCGGCATTGGCGAATCCGCTTCGGTGAATCCCTCCCTCGATAAATCCACAGTCTCCAATATTTTCAGAACAGAATTCCACCTCAATCCACATATTACTTTCACGAAGAGGCTGGGTAAACCCCGTTCCACGGGATCTCCTCGACTGCTATTGGTTGGATTGTCGACAGAAGCTGAGGCGCATCAGCTCTGCAAGTTGGCTCGTAACCTCCGTCAGTCCTCCGACCTCAGCATTGCCTCCTCCGTTTACATCAATCCTCATCTTTCTCAAGAGGAAAGCAAGGCCCAGTACCTAAGGAGAGTTAAGAATCGCGAGCCTCGCACTCGTACTGCCGGGTTAAATGCCCTTAACATATTAAATCCAACTGACTTCCCCCCGTTACCCCCTACTCGACTCAACGGAATGCACAGTAGCATCCTGAAGCCGGCTGCAGCTTCCTTCGTTTCTCCTACTCCTGGTACGTCATCAACTCCGGACTTTTCTCCTGCTCTCTCTACCGTTCCTCAATCTCTCATTCCCCCTGCCGCTCTCTCCTGCCCTTCCTCTCTACATGTCCACAATCCGGTGAACTGCTCTACTAACTGACTCTACACTCATCCCCCTCGTGTGGACTCCTGCTCACTACAGACCAGTTCAGCGTTATCTAGTCATCCTGCCCATCTGAATCATTGTTATCTAGTCATCCTGCCCATCTGAATCATTGTTATCTAGTCATCCTGCCCATCTGAATCATTGTTATCTAGTCATCCTGCCCATCTGAATCATTGTTATCTAGTCATCCTGCCCATCTGAATCATTGTTATCTAGTCATCCTGCCCATCTGAATCATTGTTATCTAGTCATCATCTAATCATTGTTATCTAGTCATCCTGCCCATCTTAATCATTGTTATCTAGTCATCCTGCCCATCTGAATCATTGTTATCTAGTCATCCTGTCTATCTGAATCATTGTTATAAAGTCGATAAAATATATAATTCTAAATTTTCATCTAACTTTAATCTTCATAGCCTTAAGAACAAGATATCTGAATTTAACCTAGCTATGTCATCTCTTATTATTGATATCGCCTGTCTATGTGAGACTTGGCTGAACGATTCCTAGATAGCATGATAGTCAGCGGTGATTTTAATATTTTTAGGAAGGATAGATTAGATAGAAAAGGTGGGGGAGTGGCAATTATCTGCAGATCCTTATCTAATATTGTATATAAACGGGTTGATATACCTGTCCGATTCTATACTCTTGAACTACTAGTTTTGGATATTCTTGTAGGCCCCTATGATGGTGTCAGACTGGTCCTCCTATTGTCCTCCTGACCGGGTACATGATGTATTAATGTGTCAATTGTTAGTATCTGAATTAATGTTTATTAGTTCTACTAGTTTGCCTATATGCAAGGTTGGCGACTTTAATTTACCTCTTATCGACTGGCGTAAACTAACTACACCTAATCAACCTTAGAATATCGACGTACCTGTCGATATTCTAAGCTTTTTTATTTCGAATTCTTTTGAACAACTGGTTTCTTTTCCTACTCGTGAAAATAATATCCTGAATTTAATTTTTTCAGATAATCCCTCCCTAGTTTCTAATGTCACTTACACTACTCCAATTGGCTCAAGTGATCATCTAACTGTACTCTTTAATATACAAACGAATTTGATTGCATATTCTAACCTTTTCCCCTTATCTCCTCCTTCGTTTAAAGTAGATCCCTTTAATTTTTCAGTTATAACTATGACAAAGCTGACTGGGATAGTCTTAAGAGTTTAATCTCTAATGTGGATTGGTATGCCAACTTGTATGAATGTTCCTCCATTGACGAATGTCGGTACAATTTCTGCTCCATTTTGGACAATTTACTCTCTATGTGTATTCCTAAAAAAACCAAAAAAACTTCAGGTCCTTTACGCAGTAGCATCACCCATTTCAAATCAACTCGCCGTTTAAAAATTTCAAACCAAATTAAGACAATGATATGCAAAAAGTTAAGAGCTTGGCGTTTATATAAAACGTCTCGCTCCTATATCAATAAGATGAATTTCCGTAAATCTTCACTCGATTTAAAAAAGGCAATCAATAAACGGATAATGCTCTATGAAAATAAACTAATTTCAAGTAAATCTCTCGAGACATTTTACAATTATGTCAAACGTAAAACATCTAGCTCTTGCTCTATTCCTCCGTTAACTATACCTAACTCTAATTGCCCTACTGCGTTTAGTGATAGCGATAAATCTTGTATATTAAATAATTACTTTTGCTCGGTTTTTACTAAAGACAATGACGTCATACCAACATTCCATTTTCCAAGGACCCCTAAAGAAGATTTATCCCTTGCCCATATTATTATTTCTGAATTCTCCGTACTTAATAGCATAAGTAAATTAAATAATAATGGCTCCCCTGGTGCTGACGGCCTACCTCCTTCTCCCCTAAAAAAGCTTATGCACGTCATTTCTAAACCTCTTTCCATGCTCTTCAATTTATCCTTAAATTATGGTGAAATTCCTCTGGTTTGGAAACGCTCCATTGTTATACCTATTTTTAAAAAAGGAAATAAAAATGACCCTAACAATTACCGGCCTATATCACTTACCTCTATCATCTGTAAGCTTTTGGAAAAGATCATTAAAGACCAATTTCTTGCTTATCTTACTACAAATAAGTTACTTTACTCGAAGCAATACGGTTTCTTGCCCAAAAGATCTACTAACTCCCAATTATTACGATATTTTAACTCTTTGGCTACAAAATTAAGATACGGCCATCAAGTTGACTCTGTTTACCTTGATTACTCAAAAGCTTTCGACAGTATTGTACATTCTAAGCTTTTATTTAAATTGCATAAATATGGCATAAACGGCAAACTTCTATTTTGGTTTTCCTCGTTTTTAAATGACAGATTTCAAGCGGTTAGAATAAACAATTCCTACTCGAACTGGTCTCCTGTGCTCAGTGGGGTACCCCAAGGTAGTGTTTTGGGTCCAATATTTTCCTGGTGTACATCAACGATTTGCACCTCTGCTGTCCTGAACTCGATACCTTGTTCCTTTATACCTCGATACCCTTTGTTGCCGATGATGCTAAATTCTTTGTTGATATGAAGTCGCATTCTGATTGTGTTGCTCTTCAAAAATCTCTTAACTCCATTCATGCATGGTCAACGAGATGGCAGTTGAACCTAGCAGTGAACAAGTGCCAAGTATTGTTATTTTGCCTTAGTAAGGATACGCGTTTAGAATTTAATTACAAGCTCAATTCTATCAACTTGACCAGGGTCTATGAAATCACTGACTTGGGGGTGACTTTTACGCAAGACCCTTCTTTCTCCACTCACATCAAAATTATGTGTAACAAAGCCAGGAAAAAAATCTTCTATTATTTTGAATTGCTTTAAATCAAAAGATAAAGCATTACAATTCAAAGCATTTACTGTCTTTGTTCGCCCTATAATTGAATATTGTTCCAATGTGTGGTCTCCTTTTCGTAAATCTGATATTGACCTTATTGAATCAATTCAGAAGAAATTTACCAAACGTTTTTTCGGATTGAGTGACCTCTGCTATTCTGATAGACTTGAGATACTTAAAGCTGAGTCACTTGAACTACGAAGACTAAAATTTGATCTATATACTGTACATATTATAAAATAATTAATAATTTCATTGATTTACCGCGCAGTGAATTTTTTACTTTTAAATCTGGTAAAACCAGAAACAATGGTGCTGCAATATACATAAATACCTTTAGATATAACACAGAACGTTATCTTTTTAAAAATAGATGTGTTAGTAAATGGAATAACCTTCCTCATATTGTCATTAATGCAAACTCTCTTCCGTCCTTTAAAAAGGGCCTATGCCAATCTGATATAGGCCTACATAAATCTTTGAAGTATTGCTTTTAATTGTTTTTATTTCCATTTGCTTGTATACTGCTTTTGTATATTTATATTGCTTGTATACTGATTTTAGCGTATTTATTTTAGCTCTATGTTTGTGATTATCTTCACAATTGTACGTAGTATATTTTAATCCTATTAATTAATCCTTTAAATTTAATTTTTTACTTTTAATGAACTAAATCCGGAATATGTAAGCGCTTCTATAGCCTATATCCTCCTTTCACACAAACGTTTCAATATTTAGCTTTTATATCTGCTTTACCTGTTTTAAATGTCTGATGTGATAAATAAATAAATAAATAAAATTATAGTAGGATGGTTCGCCGGTAAATGTTGTTGCAGATGGTTATATCTCGATCATAACATCAGCTCCGTTAACGGTTTAATTTAAGTGTGCAGTTACACATGACAGAATGCACAAGTTTACGTATTCACTTTGCTTTTGTCATTATCTCTGCAATAATATTTAAAATTGTGTCTTTTTAAATCTATGCCTTAAAAATATGTGCCATTTTAGCAGAACAAGCTGCACACTGCAGCTAGCGCATATTTAAGAACATCCTTCATACAATCAGAATATTATTTCGACTTCCCTTAGAGCGCCCCAACTGGAAATAGTTCTAACACATGAGCGGGAGCGATGTGACCTACCTGCACTCACGCAATTCCTAAATATACAGTAGTTTAAAATTACCATTAGACAGTACATTCATCAGCAGTTACCTGTCAATGCGCTTGGTAGTTCACTATTGGCTCTAGCTCGATCACCAGTTTACACCTACACCTGGGTAGGGCCAGACGGGCTGAGCACGGGCCTGCATGTGGGCTGGCCCACTGTAATGTTTTTCAACAGGCCTAAAACACACGTGCAATGACTGTCTCGGTGTATATCCGAAATAACCAGTGGTTAAATTGGGGGGGGGGGGGATGCAGGGGAACTCCGTTCCCTAACTTTCATTTTTCTGAGGTTTTTTCCTGCTGAGGCCCTAGGTACGAAGTGATCTATAAATACATTACAGGGGGACCGAAAAAAATGTTACCTTTCCCCATCTCTCAATTCTCCCTTTAACCACTGGAAACAACAGCAGCAAGTTGCTGCATCAACGTTTGAAGAGCTTACATTTCAAATTGAGCGAGTTACCTTTCGCTAAACTTAACAATAACATAACTAAGCAGAGATCTGTGTGCAACTTGAAAAATAGCGTACCTACAGTATATACATGTAGATAGCTACATGTACAGCGCAACTGAAGCAAAGGCCTAAACTCTAATATAGGTCTATAAATGGAGTGGCCAAAAAATTATTTATTCATACAACTGTTTTGTACGTAAGCATTAGTTTTGCTAATTGCTTATCTCAAATTTGATAGAAATAATTAATTTTATTAAAATATTATACAATACAGTAGGGGTAATTCGGCAAATTAGCCATTCATTGATCGATATAGATTTTTGATCTGAAAATCTACTTGAAGCCAATCGAGAAATTTTGAGGTTAATGAACGATTTAACCCAGCCGCTTTATCTTAAAAATGTTTAAGTTTTCAATAATTCGTCTGAACAATCACTGCCATTGTGCGTCCGTCGTCCATGACAGCAGTAATTATTCAAAACCTATTCGCTTTGAAAAGATCAATTTACACTTAAAGCGATGATAATCTATATTCGACAAAGCGATAGTATCTACTGTTACTATAATTGCATTGAACGATAGTTCTATCATCGATCTTGTACAGGTGTATGTTTCAAGCAGACAATTTAACGTTACAATATTAAAACAATATCTTCAAACTGTTTTTACGCTGATTAATGATAACTTCATACGCTAGAACAGTGTAGAGGCACAGAGTACAGAAAGGCGAGCTAACAATATTTATGCCGTTACGGGATGTAGCGGGTCGTAGGTAATATAGTATATATAATTAGTGATTGGTTAATAAATAATTGAGTATTTTGACGAACATGCAGTACACGTGCATGTTCATTATAATCAGAGTCAATAAACCAAACAATATCGCGAGAAAATGAGCGAGAGACAGAGAGAGAAACAGAGATAGAGAGAGAGAGAGAGAGAGAGAGAGAGACAGAGAGAAAGAGAGAAGGAGAAGAAGAAGATAATGGCGATGTGATTACGATGATAACACTGAAGAAATGTAAGAAAGAAAGAACGAGAAGGTGTGCAAAGATTATATTTACTTAATTTAAGTAAAATAAATAGAAATATCGAAGTTTAATGGATCTAGGTGAAGATGTCATCCTATGAAAACAATGCTAACAAATCAGTATATACAAATTGATCTTAATTATTCATATCCCGGCAGCAGCTGCGCACACGCTGTTGTTTTGGTACCTGCTAATTGCAGCAGGCCTACGTTTGTTCATTCGTTAGGCCTACACACATACATGCTCCCGAGTGAGTACATTCACGCAGCAGATTTAATATTATAGTCACACGAAGTCTAGTCATGCTCTTAATGCTAATGAGTAACGCTTTATAAAATGACTGCGTTAATGTGTTAATGCTAGTAAAGGTGTTGAGGAAAGGTTTCTTGATAATATACAACCCGGATAGGTAGGCCAGTATTCTCCCTATAGAGAAACGACGCCACAACCGGAATAGTGTGCAGCTTAAATTTACAACTAAAAACTAATTATTCAGTCACTTATAATAATAAACGACAATAAATTATCAATAATAGCAATTGCTATGTAGTGTCTAGCAGCTGCTATATGATGTCTAACAGCTGCTATAGTTGGTACCTAGCAGCTGCTAGGTGATGTCCAGCAGCTGCTATGTGGTATACAGCAGGCGATATGTGATAACTAGGAGCTGCTATGTGTTACCCATCAGCTGGTATCTGGTATCTGGTATCAGCAATTGCACTGTGTGCCTTAATTCGCTGCTGCAATGCGATATCCTTACATGCTCTATTGCGATATCCTTACATGCTCTATAAGTTATATCTTTCGCTTAGTGCGCTACCTACTGGCAGGTCCATGGTATATAACGCCTCCACTCATCTCTATCTCCGTTTTTCTATTCATGTCCACATACGAGTGGATCTTCGGTTCTAAAACAATCTAGCAATATAATGTCAACAGCTGCTGCTATTTTTTGTAGCTGCTACTAGAGAAGCAAGCAGTCGAAACACTAAACGAACCTTTGGTACACCTACAATAGATCGGCCGCTGAAAACTTCGACAAACTGCTGCAACTATTACAACGGCTGTTAAAAACAGTTACGGCTGTTAGAGACTGCTGCATGCAGCTGCTACACACAACTGCAGCAGCGACAACCTGCTGCAGTTGCTGCGCTTATTCATGTGTATCGCTGTAAACTTACGCGCAGACTCGCACACGTGTTACACGAGCTATAGCACTGTCGCTAGCTCAGTCTCACTCGTTACACAGGTAAGCTAAACGAGTCTAATTTAAACCTCGATTAACCCGTATATAGATTGCGACCTGTTTTAACTGTATGATATGGAGTTAGTTTTAAATAAATTTCAAAGAAATACATAAAAATAAAAATTTCGCGTTCAACCCTTGTCCTTAAAATGAACTCTTGGTGGGGCTTATTGTATTTTTGAACCTAATTAGCTTGTGTTATCACCTTTAAAATTAACCAAACGACAACTGCGAGTATAAGGATATATCTCTTTGAAGATCTGCGTATGCATGTATAATATGTTTTTCAATCTAGACCTCTCTCTTATTACGGCACTGCCTACTAGCAGACCTATGGTATACAACACCTCCACTCACCCATAGCTTCCCATTTCCTCTTCATGTCCACATACGAGTGGATCTTTAAATCAGCTATAACATTCCTTTTGATATACCACTATCCTTGGGGGGTTCTACGAGTGGATCTTTAAATCAGCTATAACATTCCTTTTGATATACCACTATCCTTGGGGGGTTCTACTTATGACGAAGTGGGCCCCCTATGACTTCCTCAGCTTCGACTAACATTTACTGGGCAGGGGCTACATTACCTGAGAAAACAATCCTTTTTCGTGTTTATCTTCTCTTTAGATTATGGCAGTATCTCGTAGACATCCATATATTTGCCTTCAGCTAAGAAAAGGACCCTAAATGTTCGACTTACGGGCTGTACAATCAATGTTCATGTATTTCATTAGTTTGATGGAAGACCACTATCGTTATAGAAGGATTCATATATGTAATAAATATCCTCTTGAAAGAGGAAAACGACACTGATTGGAGCCAGTGGCGATTTCGGTAAGGTACTCGACCGCGGATCAGTATGTGCGGGGTTCAAATCCTGGGCTCTCCCTTTTCTCTGACATCGCTTTCGAGTGAGAAAACTGACGTTAACAGTAGCTTTTACCTTTTTTAGTCTTTTTTATTAATTACTACTAAATTACACGTACTGCCAAGTAGGCCTACTTGTTGAGGCTCTCGATGTTTATTTTCTGCCTTAGACTTATTGTTGTCAAAAACATTTTAAACCGACGGGCAGAAACGTAAAAATGCTAAGTACGATAACAATGCATTCATTTGAAAATTTATTTGGCATGTTCATGTCGCAAAGGAAATGTAATAGTAAATTTAAGTTATTCATGCTAGATTAACATTAGTGACAATTTTAGTCATAATTTATATATATATATATATATATATATATATATATATATTCATTAACTGTTGTATTTCTTTATTATATTACATATTTGTAGGTCAGAATAAATCAGTGGGCGCAGACAAGCACTCAGGACATAAATATAAATTTTAAAGAAAATCTAAGCGAAACATTAAAAAATGTCTGGAGAATTCCAACAGGGTCTGTTCGGCTGCTTCGGTAACTGCAAAGTCTGCATATGCACGTGGTTGTGTCCCTGCATAGTGGCGGGCAGGGTTGCCGAGAAGGTGGGCGACAGCTGTCTCCTCTGCGGGCTGGTGATGTTTGTTCCAGTAGCCAACCTCGTATGCCGAACCCTGATCCGTGGTAGGGTCCGAGAGCAGAAGGGAATCCCCGGATCTTTAGTCTCTGATCTCCTGATAACTTGGTGCTGCTTTGAATGTGGGCTCTGTCAGGAGGCCAATGAGGTGAACGCAATGGACATGGCTGCCTCGATGGTCAGAGAGTAGGTCCTTCCAGCCCAGGATTGACGAAGTGGTCGTGTGGGTGTTTTGTTATCTGAGTATCTGTCTTCTCCGTCGACTGACAGGAAAATTACTTGTACATTTATTTTCCCTCCTCTGTCAGGATGTTTTGGATCACTTTTCGCTATCTTCCTCCTCACGCTGAATTTAGCACGGCTTGGCTGCATTGGCCATTTGCAGTTAATTGCTGAAATTGAATCTTATGAAGATATAGACTTTAATACTATAGACGTTTAAGAAATACTCATCGTGAGGCTCTTAAGTCTGTATCAATTTTATGGATTTTCTGAAATAGATAAAGAGAATATCTTCAGAAATAAAGAATTTGCCTACAAGGATCGAACTAACTTGTTAGTTATGTTAAGCTAGTTAAAGATCAACCGGAACTATCGAAGAATTTGCGAGCAAGTATCAATAGCATTTATTGTAGCTTTGCGTTATTTTAAGTAGTTGAGTATATTTAGAATTAATTTTGGCGTCTAAGATAGAGAAAATAATTTTACAGAAACTGTAAACATAGTTCTTATATTTTTTAATGTCATGTAGACCTATATGTGTTTAGCTCTTATTTATCAATTGAGCTGACCTATAGGAAAGAATTTGTATCGCTAAGAATTCAACTTATCTACTGATTCGCATGTACTGTAACTGCTAGGAAAGTTACTGATGTGAGCTTGATGATAAGCTGCTGATGCCACATTGCTACCGAGTCAAGATAGAATTATTATCAGTTCTGATATGTATGGCGAATTTTATAATTATGCTTTCTTGTATGAAGCAGTTATGCATTATGAATTAATTTAGAACTTTTACAAAATGGCTTAACGTTCGACCTGATAGAGATGTTACTTTACAAAGCTCATTGTCAACCACAACTTGTTTGTCAGAGAAGTAAATGCACAAAGTTCAATAGGATGAGTTAGTTATAAAAGATGAGGTATTTGTTTCCAAACGTTTCTTTATTATTTAGTTAAACTGAAATTATTTTACTGTGGTTTTAAAGTACTTTTACGTCAATCACCTGCAATCTTTTATCGTGGAAATGCTTCTGCAGTCGGACCAATTGAAAATTCTTCAGAGTTTAGTGCTGTTTCTGCTGCTTTTTTATATTCACATTTTATAATGATTTTATTTTCTTCCTTATGTGTATAAATTGTTTTCGGTTGTATGAGCTGTTTTGTCTAAACTCTTTTCTCTTTCTTTCTCTCACTCCCTCTCTCTCTCGTTTTCTCGCTTTCTCTTTCTCTCCTTCTCCCTCCCTCTCTCTCTCTCTCCCTCTCTCTCTGTCCGTCTCTCCCATCGTCTATATCTCTCTGGCTGGCTCTCTGTCTGTCTATCTCTTTCTCTCTCTCTCTCTGTCATTCTCTTTCTCCAGATCTTTTTGTTTGCCTGCTTATATCCATCAGTCGATCTGCCTTCGATTGCGTTCTATAATTAGATGAATACATTATCACGCAGTCTCATACAGCCAGACGTGATTGTAGTCTCTCTAATGTTCTATGAAACATATGTTCTGCGCGTAATTTTTATATTCTATGTTGGCATGCTTTGCTTATTAAAAAAACTAATTATAATAATTAATGCTTTTATACAGTTTTGCCTTCCATGAATTTATGAGAATAAAGAATTTCTCTAATCTTTTCTGTCGAAATCGTTGACCTAGAACTAATGTCTTAGTTTGAACTTATGGTAGTTGTTTGGATTGGGTTAACGTCGTTCTTTTTTTAGTTAATGCATCTCGTCAAAAGAAAGCTCTTTTTAGTTACATGTATGATATCAGCCTAGAAAATGAAACGGATGCAGAATTGTCAGGCATGTGCTTAGATTTTGTGTCATTTTTAATTTCAACCTCTTTTTAATGTCAAGGATTTTAGATTCATTGAATTAGGAATAAGTTTGATCTGACCCATTCAGAAATGCGTGAACCCTTTTACCTAATTTCTGATTTAAGCAGCAATTCTAAGATTCGAGTCTCAAATAATAACATTGCTGATGACGTGCAGGAATGCTGATAGCGATGATCTGTATAGTTATATAATTTGTCTTATTTTAAATTATTGAATTGTATTTTCTTAATAGACTAACAAAGCACTGGAATTGGTTATTTGTCGCTTTTTCCATGTCTCCTTCTTAATCTAGAATTTTGAAGCTTCATTGCTCTCTGATATCATCTTGTGACTGACTACGAAATTAGCGTTAAGGTTATCAAGATTAAATTTATCTTAATTTTATCTGTGAAGTTGAATCCAGTTTAATCCAGTTAAATCTAGTTTGTCTTCTTCTCTTCCTGAAGGAATCACCAGCATCAGTCGAACCCTAATTCTTATTTATTTTAATAATATGTGTCTTTCTCACACATTTAAATAATACGCTAATGCTCTTGCTATGGAACAGATTCACCGGCCAAGCGATTGTATCGATTTTCTGCCCACCAATCGAGAAATCTATTAACTGATACAATTAATAAATTAATACAAAGAATTGGCTGGGCTGTATAGTTGAATAGAGATACACCGTCTTATAATTTATGGAACGTCAGATTTACAGAAAACGCCTAACGTACTATTTTCAGGTGCATTATAATTATTTGATGTTTTTAAAGTTCTGATCGAATCCTATATGAACCCAATTGTTAATTTATGAGGTTTTTAAAATTTTAAACATGGTAAATTTCAGAATTTTAACACATCGTGTGTCGAGAGAATTATAGGAAATTATTGCAATCATTTAGTTGAACTGTTGCCAGTGGCATGCAAAACCAATAACAATCTAATACATAGTCTATTACAACAATTCTAACAGATCTAAAGCTAAGGCTAAGTTAACGCTAGTTTTCTCTCTCTAAAATATATCAGAAAGCGGGCGAGCACTGGATTTGAGCTCTGAACATACTAATCCAGAGCCGAGTAGCTATGCTGCTGGCCCATCCCAAGCGGTAAACATCATAAGCTCAGAAATGTGCAGTGCATCATCGTGAATGGTTTAGTAGTGAACGTCTGGGCCAGTCACCTGTGTGCAAACGACTCATTCTGAATCCTTGTTAAGCTGATATCTCTCTGGCTGAAGGAGAATCAGCAAATAAAATAAATCAGCTAATGTCATAAATAGCAAGTACTGCTCAGGAGATTGTTATCTTTTTATTACTCACCTGTTTTCATACATGAAGCTGCGCAACCTTTTGAGTTCCGTCTGCTAATATTTTTATTTGTGTACTTCACTCGGTGTCTGCTCTTTCCTTGAGTATACAAAATCACTGCTTTAATTAAGTCGTTTGTCATCTACAGCCCGTATCCTGCTGTAATCGTACGCTAAGCTCTAACCTAGGACACCGTAGGCTATTTTGCATATATTGAAACTCATATATTTTTCTATATGACTCCATCACATATTTTTATCATCTGCTTTTCTCTTCATATCAATACACAAATTTTTTAGTATATCATCGGGCATCCGAGCCTCGGTCATCCTCTAAGCTATTTCCTTCCATTCCTCCTGCAATTACCTCTTTTAATCAACCATTCCATCTCAGGACATAACCCAGCTTGTTCTTCTTTCTAATCCTTATGGTATTTCTGACAAGTCTATTTGTGCCCCCCCATCTAACACTTCTTCATTCGTAACCTAGGATATAGCTACGCATAGTTATATTTGAGGCAAGAAAAAAAGAAAAGAGTTTTTAAGTTATTTTGGGAATAGCAAGTCGTTTAATTGCATGTCTAACTCTGAACATATATAATGACAACAATTAATAACAACATTTAGAGTGCTACTGTCGTTCATGACAACATCAAGCACTACTGAGACAAATCCAAGCCGGTGAGCACAATAAAGCAATTTCGGCTCTTCTAGTGATACGACTAAACTCTCCGCACGTTTTGGTTTTCACTTTTCATGAATGTACAGGAGTTTGAACCCGGAGGTGTTGAGATTTCGTGCCGCATCCTCTCTCCGCCGCGCTACTCGCTCGCCTAATACCTTAACTACGACTTCTAGGAATAAATTTAGAATAAGTTCTTCCTGCTGCACCATTGCATCTTGTTTTTACTTTCTTTTACGTAATACGTGCACAAATCTAATGCTGGACTTTTTGCAGTATGCATTTGTGACTTTTCTTCCTTCATTTTGTGAGTTTTTCTCAGTCTTCAAGATTTTTTACCCCGCTTCCACGCGGCAATAAAATATGAGATCCTTTCAAGAGCAATAAGGTTATTGTATGAGTGTAGCCATAAAGATGTTAGTTATACGTGAAGTACTAAAACAATAACAGATGCTTTATTAAATGTTCTGGTGGTACTTGAACTATGAAGTAGTTGTTTGTATTTGTGTAATCTTTAGTTTACTGGAGCCCACAAAAGTTTTACATATATACATATATTTGTTAATAAATGAATTCAGATAAATTAACGTCTGGCAATTAGTCTACTTTATAGTAAGTTAACTTTGAATTCATAGCTAAAACTTCTATTGAATCCTTTTTATTTTTAACAATGGCTAAACTGTATTCAACCTATCAGTTAATAAAAGAAATAAAAATAAAAAGTGCACATATTCAGTTCACTCTAATGCAAGTCACAAACTCTACATTCCGAACGCTAGCTATAATACACAAAATAATTGCGTTTTCAACTAAACAATTTTCAAATTGATATGTTTCAACTATCCTGCCATATCCGTAATTTACTTTCAAAATGGAAAAAAGCAGAAAAAAACACCAGTAGGCCTATATCAGATCAAGATTATAACACTCTCAAACCGATATATTTAAAAACAATTGTAAATCGAGAATAATGTAGCATTTTGGTTTCATTCTGAAGTCTTTACATGGTAAGAGTGGCCAGCATGCTGTAGCACTTTGCATCACGTTCTATATCCCTATATGACAAAACTGACAACGTGCTATATCACTATATGACAACAATGACAACGTTCTATATCACTATATGACAACACTGACAACGTTCTATATCACTGTATGACAACAATGACAACGTTCTATATCACTATATGACAACACTGACAACGTTCTAAATCACCATATGTCACCACTGAAAAGCACCCTGGCGCAAATCTAAGTGATATTATATAGACCTACATACAGACGGCTACAAAAAATCTCATTTGAGTAATTAATTATTAAATAGGGTATACCTGACGTGTGCCAATTTCTCCATGTACGAGATATACATTGTATATACGTGTATAACCTTACACACCATAATTACCCCCACTCAATTGGTTAGTTCAAGGCCTAGCTAGATATATGAGCTGATAATTGCTTGATTAAAATATTATAATAATTTTGTGTAGACTACAGTAACCTAAGACATATATCTATGTGTAGCGTATATATAATATATGCATAACGTGCATATAACACGTTTTGTACTGTACTGTATGAATAATAATGAATGGGTGGTGTGTACATATACCTTGACAAGCATTGTATTCGCATAATATACATGTGGTATTAATGGAGCGCTCATGGATATACTGTATATGATATACAGATAGTGTAGAAATGATGCATGCAAACACAATACTCGGCATGCTCGTAGAGTATGTACGTATAGGCTAACGTACGTTTGAGGAAGAGGGCACTTTAAACGATTACCATTATTATTCCAAGAAAAGAAAAATCAGCATCAAATTGTGATTCAATACTTATTATTGTGCGATAAATGATTTGCTACTTCGTTATGTTCACATGATCATGTGAACGTTGACGAAACCCGCTGTATCAACGTTACGAAAATAAACTATTAATGTCTTGAATTCGTTTTGATTGAATTTAAACCGACTTATTTTCTCTGAGGAGTTAATGCTCTGAATGGTTGTGCCACACATCTACTGTACAATATCTAAACGATGCTTGGCTCCCACACCCAGAGCATCATTGTATAGTACAGTATGTAGCAGGCTCATCCTGTACCGGTCACACAACTGCGCCTATTCATCGTCGGACTGGCGTTAGTGTACCTAGAGTTGATATCACCCGTCAAGCAGTCACGCATAACATACATGTACATGGCTATTATTAGGCCTACTGTATGCATTGCTGCTGCATTGCTTTATCTCGCATCTATTACAAATGCCGTATAGAAGCGTCGTGTTCAAATGCTTCAGTATTTCATTGGCAGCATGCCATCACTCTATGGTATAGAGGCGCATGCATGTAAATGTTCATAGAGAAGTCTGAGCATGCTCAGTGTGCAGTTGAAAACATGGGCATGTCAATTTGTGTCATTAGTTATTTTTGTATCATACAAGCCTTTTTCGTGTTTGTTTTCGTCTCTTGTAGTTTTGTTCTTCTCTATTGCTTACGTTGAATGAGAAAATCAACTCAATATTCTGTTTGTTTTATGAATCTCTTAAAAACTTATAGAAGTATAAAACACTAGGAAAACGTCATTCTCACAACAGCTCAGGACGTCACTGTCTTTTGTTTATGCAATTACACAGTAAATACCTGTCCAAATTATAAACGAATGTATATAAAATAATGGTTCATTTTAATTCAATTAGGCCTAATATGTCAGCAAAATATGTGAAAATCAGATACAGGTGTTCTATGCAAAATGTTGTAGTAAAGCATACACTTTCTATACACTAATATTTGGATGGAAGATGACTTTTATTTTCGTCTGTACTGTAAAAATATTCAAATCCCACACTTCATCTCTTCTTAAGAAACTGCACTGGCTTCCAGTCTCCGAATGAATTAGATTAGCTTCTTTGACCTTCAATGGTTAAATTATAGTAAACCATTCATCTATCTGTTCTTTTATAAATCTATCAACCCTCTGGCATTCTTCGTTCCTCTAGTAAACACTTTTCGCTGTACCAAATATTAAATCTGCATGGGCAGACGCTTCTCCGTGTTTTCTGCTCCAACAATAGGGAACACTCTGCCACAAGACCTTCGATCTTGTAATTGTATTGGTAATATCTTTGACAAATTAAAACTCATCTCATTCCGCCATAGGTCTA
Organism: Enchytraeus crypticus; assembly: GCA_905160935.1. Lineage (NCBI taxonomy): Eukaryota > Metazoa > Annelida > Clitellata > Enchytraeida > Enchytraeidae > Enchytraeus > Enchytraeus crypticus. The sequence continues at coordinate 185,088 of CAJHZI010000507.1, forward strand.
AATTTCGACTCGATGCCTTGGATCTTGGACTTGCACTGTTTTTTTCTCGCTTTCTCTTGTGGTCTCTGCGTACTCAGTCGTCATCGTGTGGTGCTTTGCCGCCGGTTTGTGTAGAGTCTGCAAGAAGCGTCCCTGACATTACCTTTTGGCGAGGAATCGGCCTTTAAATGCTTATTGATTATTGATTGATTGATTTTGTCCATTATGGTTGTGCCCTTTAAATACTGTACTTGCTTTCTGGATTTTATGTATTCATTTGTCACTTCATTAAAATCATCAAGTAACGTAATAGTAATTTCGGAAGAAGGAAATTAAAAGCTGAAAATTGGATTGTTTAAATTCACAATGAAAATTTCTCTTGTTAAGCACAAAATAATTATTAACATTATCTACTAGGCTATTAATATGACAAATCGATCTCATCAATGTTCTAAAATGTTCAGAAGATAAGGTATAAATCAAGAAAATTATTGTTTCTAAAGTAGCTTTCCATTGTCCACTGCGTAATAGGTCTGACGTTTATGAATGAATATATACATGTATACATTCATATAATATTGCCTACTTCATTCGATTTATAATCTTACGAAATGGCATATTTTACTCGCAAGATGTTGCTTTTGCTGAATGCTGAGAGATGTTTTTATGCCACTTAATGAAACTGATTCAACAATTTCGATATTTTAAAATATGAAGCAAACAAATTATAGGTCTAATAATATTATGATTGACGAACGTAATAAGATTATCCAATGAAAGTAATATTATATACTACTATTCATGACAATATCAGTACCGATGTAGAGCAATGGAACGAAAGCCACATCGATTTTCAAGAAAATAGCGTTAACATGCAGTATTTGTTCATCAGAGGGCGTAAGTTTAGAATCATGGAAAAGTTTTAGTTAATCATGAATTGATTGATCGTTCCATTAAAAAATGAATCATTAGATTTTTTAGGTGTTTAATAATAATTGATTCATTAGTTGCTTAAAACTTTGTTATTGGATTAACGGGACATTTGAATATTGGTAAGTTATTTGTGAACATAGTTGTTCCTACAGTTGTTGTTTTTATTTCTTTTGTAGTTGCGGTCGTTGTTATTGTTGTTTTTGTTTATGGTGTTGTTATTTTTGTTATTCTTGTTGCCATTGTTGTGGTTGTTATTATTGATGTTACAGATAGTCCACTATGATGAGAAAGAATCTAAAGCAGAAAGAAGAGGCGAGCAACCACAACAGCAACAAGAACAATTCAGGATGCGCTGCACTGCACAAGTCTCCCTCAAGAATCTCAAGCGAGAGAAAGCCTATGCGGAGAGTTTCCAAACCAACTCACTGTGCAGATCCGTCATACGATGAGTCTGCTCCAATACAAAGTTTAAATAATAAATCCGGCGAAAAGAAATTTAGTGCAAATTTGACCGGATCACTGACCGACTCAGAACTAAGACCACGTTTAACGGAGAGCCAGTCCACAGATATCACAGATACTGAGGCACTTCTTGATCAATCCCAAAAGAAAAGCACAGGAAAGAAACCTAGGCTTACTGAACCTGGGGAATGTGTAGCAGAACGTCAGCAAAATGTCTGGAAAATGTGTTCTAACTGTGAAATATGCCTGATAACCTGTATGTGCCCATGTTACGTGGAAGGAAGGATTGCGGGAAGCGTTGGGAGGGATCGATGCTTGTACGAGTGCATGGCTGCTGTACCGGTGGCTCAGTGTGTAGCGAGGGTGGTTATGAGGCGGCAGGTCCGGAAGCTGTACGAGACAGGAGATGGAGGAGGAATATTGACGGATGTGATCCTGTCCTGCTGCTGCTATCCGTGCACACTGTGTCAGGATGCCAGAGATGTGGATATCCTAGAGTCGACAGGGCTGATCATAGCTAGAGCCTAGGATGACAGTTGTATAATCAATCAATCAATTAGTCAAACAACTAATACATTAGTCAATTAGTTAAGCATTCAATCTGTTATTAGTCAGTAAATTAACACACAAATCAGTAAATCAATCGATCAGTCAATCAATCGATCAATCAGTCATGCAATCAGTCAATCCATCAGTCAGTGAGTCAATCAATCAATCGCTCAGTCGCTTACTCAATCAATCAATCAATCTACAAATCAATCAATAATAAATTAATCATTCAATCAATCATATGTTACATGTGGATAAGATACAATTTATTGAAATAAAAAAGCAGAATACGGAACAAGATCGTTCCTCTGCTAAAGGCTGATTTCTCATCGGTATGATGATTGTGAAGTTGATGTCTTACATTTAATTAAACTGAATACTATAAAAACTATTATAATAATCATGAAATCATATTGTGCCCAGATTACTATACGGAACTGACCAACCGTAAAATGGATATTTTGTAGGAGGCGACAATGCAGAAACTGTGGAAAGCAATGAGAAACAATCACATAAGAATTTCGCAATGTTTGATAAAGGCGTAGCCTTTGTGATACATCAATTTGGTAAAGCTAACAGATTGTAAAAAGCTAAAGTCAACGTCAGTTTCCGTACTCGAAAGCGATGTCAGTGTCGGGCGAGCCCAGGTTTTGAACCCTGCACCTACTGATCCGCGGTCGGGTGTCTTACCGACTTTGCCACGGGCTGGAGCCAGTGGCGAAGTCGGTTTTGATGATCAAAGGAGTGCTATAACTGAACGTGATAACGGACTGTAAGTGGGAATGTGCACAAAGAACCTACCATAGAACACAAGAGAGAAGCAATTTTTCAATTTACCTACATGTACATACGTGTATCTGAAGAATTCGACCAGCAACAGGTCGCTTTTGTTGCTATGCACACTCTACCGTCCGCAAATAAAACTCTTTTACGCTTGTAATTGTTCAGCTAGCAGAGGTTCATTTAAAATTTACTTTTCTTCAGCTTAATTCAATATAAAATTTAATAAAAAGTTTAATAGAAAATAAAGCGGTATTTACGTTATCTATCCGTTAGGTTTTGATCAATCAATGAATCCAATAATTGATTGATTAGCTCAAAAGTAATTGAATGGATGTCTTACTAGTTCAGTCGCTGTAAGCAACTTATCAGAATCGAGCTAGACGTTCTAGATATACAGTATATCTGCAAGTCTATCCGGAGCTCTAGTTCATGATAATAATAATAATACTAATTATCATCATCATCATCATCCCCCCTTGAAACCCAGTTTAACCAGGATCGGGATACAAATAGATTGTCTCAAATACTCTCTGTCCCACACCACACCACTAACCTATCCCCTATTTAACAATACTACTACTAATAATTATTATAATAATAATAATTTAATAATTATTAGCGATTCAATGCAGTCTGCTTCAGTGGCACTTTGGTTAAAGCGGCTTCCCAGAGTGCAGAGGAATTATTTTAATCGCTTTTTTAAAAACTTTTAATTAAATATAGTCTCTTTTATCTTACTTTTTAGCCCAGGGCCCTTTACAGCCCAGGGCATTAAAAATTTAAAAAAAATTATTATTATAAATAAATAATACGGGTAAAATAAAAATAAAAATAATAATAATGAAGTTTTAACGTCATTGATTAATGATAATGATAGATCCAATGCGTAAATTCACATTTAAAATGGGATTTGAAGAGTCAACTAGTCTTCCTATTGGTTTATTGCTTTGATCAATGATAAGCTACCCTATATTCTACACAGTATATATTTTATTTGGTGTTAATGATCTAATTAATTAATCCACTACCAGCTATAATTCGAAGTACATATATTGTATCAGCAAAGTAATGATCGCAATCATTTCAGTCGCTTGTATATTATTTAGATATGCAGCTGATCTTATTACATGTTCAACTAATTGTTACTGAATCCCTTTTACTTATTTGTTAGCTTACAAGAAATACTACTTAGTGTTTGCTCTTTGCACTGATAGACATGGAATGCGAAAGTACGATTAGAATAAGTCAACCGAGCCTAGTAATGTTATAAACTATTCCAATAAAACTGCAGACTACTAGGACATTTTTGAGCTTATGAGCATGACTTTTTTTAAAAATGTAATAGTGTAGAAATTAAAAAAGTATTATTTTGCAAATAGCAGTGTATCTTTAACATAATCAAAAACTTAAAATAGTGATCAAACAGAAATCTAGTCCTGTTCTGCCAATAGGCAGGCCCAAGGTACATATTCCTACTCACATGCTGCTTTTCATGCCCCATAGAGAGCACTCCATCTAGCAACGATTCTATCCCATCACAAAAAGGCTATGACTTATCCAATCCAAAATGTAGCTTATAAAATTATAGACAAATTGTGAAATTTAAAAAAGATTCTATAAAATGTAAAGCATCTTATTAAAAACGTCATGTGGGTCCACAGTTGAGTCTTCTATTTTCCTTCTATACACAAACGTCATGTTCTGTGTTGATATTTCTAATACATATGTATTGATTGAATATTTGTACTAAACTTAATATCAAATGATATATAATATTTATTATCGAATACTTTCTGATCATTTTATTACGTTATCTTTTTTTCTTTTATTCGGAGCCCTGCTTCAAATGAAGTACAATCATAAGGGAGAATAAGTAACAGTCGTCGACTTTGAAGGTAAGTAAATCTGATGAGGCAAGTGTCTGTTAGCCTGTAGATTTATTGCTCTAGCGCTTTTAAAACTTTGCAACTGTTACACGTTATTGAACGAAATGTACCTAAACTGCTGAATCAATTTATTTAATAATATTAGTCGCAATTATCGGCATTTTATATCGATAATGAGTAAATATTAGTTCATTTAATGAACCACTCGAATGTGGACATAAAGAGATTATCAGAAGACAGAGAAGAATAGTGGCCTTATATAACATGGATCTGCCAGTAGGCAGTGCACTAAAAGAGAAAGAGAGATAGAGAAAGATAGATAGTGAGAGAGAAAGAGAGTTAAACCTCTGGTATTAACAGGACTGATAACATGTATAATAGAGTATGCCTAAAGAAGTAGTGAGATTCCCCACTTTGTTTGCCTCAAAGAGAACTTGCAAGATTCACCTGTCGTCCATTCCGCTCCTCCTCCCCTCTAGAGACCGGGCTGAACTTTTAGGACTTACTCACCAATCTTCGGATGGCTCTATTGTTAATACTTGAAACATTTAACGTTAACACTCGGTGACACGTTCAACCTTGCCCTGCCCTAATCCATGCATTACCGTTTTCTCTCTAGTCATAATTCAATCCATGCTCGAAAATTGGACGCTAACGTTATCGTTATACAAACATTAGAGTCCATAAAATTAACGCAAGTATGGAAGTTGCAACGACTTCGAGTAAGAACTCCGTCGAATAGGAACGAGTAGCTGAGAATAATTAATTCAAATAACAAATGCTGAGAGAATATTTTATCGTAACATAACAACAATGGGCCAAGAAGCACAACTTAGCACAATTCCTTAAGACCCACGCGAAATAAACTAACACAGAACAAATAAAACATCACTAATCACATCAGTTTGACATTTCTCAGAAGCGAATTATATAATTATAGAAAATAATTAATGATAAAAAATTAAACTGAGCAATTATTAAATAAATTTAATTTTATATAGATCACAAGTGAATTAAATACATATCTTTCAATTAATTAGGTATCTTTTTGATCGAATGCATTTGTGTTGTGATGCAAAACCAATGCTGTGCTGGGATTGAAGAACTTAAAAAATGCTGATCCACGAAAGACCCAGCTGCTTTTTGAGTAACATACGAATTCTAAGCCCAAATACGTAATATATAGAAGTCTCATGTACCTGTAGAAGATACGTGTCATATATTTATATACTAATAAATGATCTAAGTGTTAATAAAAGTTGTTACTTCCACTGTTTGGGTTCTAATTTCTGAATAGTTATAATTTATCAGGCGGACTCGTGTAGTCTAGTTTAGAACGATAATTAGCTAAGGACGTTCCTGACATCGTCAGAGCTTAATTGCGTTCGGACCTCTGATACTAAAACTAGACACATGTAGAACCACAACCTAACGTTGCAAGTGATCTACTAATCTTCAATAGTTCTTAATAACAGATTGAGATTTAAATCTTGTTCTTAATAGCAGTTTGAGATTTAATTCATGAGAAATGAAAATTTTAATCTTTTAGTTTAGCGGTTTGATTGCATACGGCATAGTGCTTGGTAACTTGTTTGTGACTATTTCTGAGTAGATTCTTTAAAAATAAATTTTTATATTGTACTGTCGATAGTAAGTGTGCATGTGTGAATGAATGATGTATGGGTTATTATGCTTCAATTGTTAATTAATTGATTAAAAAAACAAATTAACGTAATTAAGATATTTAGCAAATTTTATCAATAACTAGTGAAATTTTGCATTTTATGTTTGCATGCAGCCACAGTCATTCTTACTGATTGACATAAGCTTTCACAATTAACGCCGCAAGAGATCAAAATCAAAATTGTGTCGTTCATCTTTCCAACGCCGTCCAAAATATGCAGAAGCAAGAACAGCAGCTGCTTAGCGGTGACATGCCCGGCATTCATGGACCTCACAGAGATCTAAATATTGGTGCTGGTCCAAGTAGCAAATGGGATCGTAGACTATATCGCAGGCACACCCGCTCAGATCACATGCAGTCCAGCTTTGGTAATGGAGAGTCTGGCGACACTATTATACCATCAAGCAGTTCAGAGAGGTTTGGTAATTCATTTGAGCGTAAAACCGCAAGTAGACAACAACCTCCAGATAAGAGACAACTTACGGGATATCGTGGTAAATCAATCATTCCGAGTGAACATGCAGTCTCTGAAATGGTTGCAAATTCAGTATATCCGTACAATACTCAACAGGCTGCCGTCCATAGGCCGGCTGGAGTATCCGTCCCTTCGGCTTCCAGACAGCATCTCCCGGGGAGTGAATCCAGTGCAGGGAATCTCTCAAACGATCTGCAAACTTCCAGTCAGTCTTTTGCAGATTCAATTAGTCCGCGTAGTGTAGATCAAAGAATGTTTCGACCAATCACAGATAGCCGTTTTTCACTGCAAACCGGAAGTTCGTCTAACGACGTTGAGATTGATCCAGCTTCGGATAAAAGTCAGTTGAGTTTCGTTCAGCAGATTCTTGATAAAGGAAGAGCAATGGTTGACCAAGCTCAGCTCGGCCATAAGAAGACCACGTTGACTCCTGTGCCACTTCCGGAAATGAATCCGGCAGCTACGCAATTTCCACCAATGAATCCAATGCGGTTCTCGAGCTCAAGTGCACGACAGTTTAGTCCTGAAAACATGCTGACTACCACACCTCGTAGAATACTGAGACCCGAAAAGAAGCAGGTCACCATAGATCCAAGGCAGCCGAAGGTTGCCCAAATTCTATCGCTTACTTCCAATGTGCAGACAAGTTCTGAACTGGAGACGTCCAATACTGCTTTTACATCGATGGCACCAAAGAGATCAGATTTTTCGCGCACAGTAATAGAGCCTCAAATAAGAATTATACAATCAGAGCAAGATTCAATTGAAATCCAGTCTGAAGAGAAGCGTAATTCAGAAAAGAGTAGTAAAGGTAAGGATGGACCAGAAGTACAAACCCCCAGAAAAAGAAAAGGAAAGAGGCGATCAAATATTGGAGAGCTCAAGGTGAATTATGATATGAACAAGGGAGCAATTGAAAATGATTTGTCCTCATCCAGAAGTCCATCCTTAAACAGGTTAAGTAATGACAAACACAAAACTCACAAAAGGAAAAGAAAATCCGATCCTATAGATTTGAAAGAGACCAAGCCATCAATTGCTGCTGAAATTGCATCATATACCCCTAGAAGTAACCAGCTGAGCAAAATGCAGCAGAACATTCTGGATATTGGTGAAGCGGTGATCGAAAAACGCTCATCTAAAGGTAAAAAATCACCGATAAATACAGAGCCTGTGACCAGTGATTCTTCGACGAGGAACGACCCTTCCAGAATTTCTCCTAGAAAGAAATCTACTAATTATCAAGCGACTTCTGCTGAAGAACAGTTACAAGCTACTCAGGGAAAAATTACTTCAGGAAGAAGTACACCGATTTTAAAGAAAAAATATGCCAGTTCTGATGAAACACTCAATTCTAATGCCCAGCTGACAATTTCAACATCTGGTAATCCCAGTGTTGATCAACAAAAGGCAACCTCGAAAAATTTAAAGAAATCAATTCCCAACGCGAATAAAGTCTTATCCAAACAACAGTCACTTACAAGTATTGCTACAAACACGGCTCATCAACTTACAAATCAAACTACTTCCACAAATCAGATTGCTACTGAAGCATTAGCGAGTAGTGGGACAAGCCTGTCATCTATGGTTCAACGGAATTTAGTGTCAGACTTAGAGACAAAAATTTACGTAAATCAATCTGCTGATCCTCACATTCGCCAGAGAGGAAAATCGAAATTGGAACATTACCAGTCAAAATCTGGAGCAGATCTGGTAATCTCAGAGCAACCAGTGTCTGGTAGCAGAATGACGACAAAGGAAAAAAAGATAAACGCCACTAACTGGTCGCCGACTACTATTTTGACGACTTCTAAGATTAATGGAATACCAAAATCGTTGGACTTAGACACTACGGATAGCGTCAGTGACGAATCGGTCGCAAAGAAGCATGAGAATCACGATAAGCATGACAAGCATGACAGTCATGACAACTATGACAAGCATGACAACTATGACAAGCGTGACAAGCATGACAAGCATGAGAGTCACGACAAGTATGACAAGTATGACAAGCATGACAAGCATGACAAGCATGCAAATGATATTCAAAGTCCGCGCAATGTTAGCAGCCAAGAAAATCCGGTTACCGATATTTCAAACGTACCCTTAAAGAACAACAAAAATCAAACTACTCTTCCTGATTACAATCTAACTGACGGTAAAGGACCTAAGATTGGAGACAAGAAAACTGATTTTGATGCATTATTCCCTAGCGTGCACACACAGTCTGTAGATGCCAAGAAAGCATCCAGAAGCCAACGTTCCAAAAGTGTCTTGCAAAATCCAATCAGTGAAACTCTTCATACCGCAGAAAATAGTTCAATGGAGCATCGTCAGAAATATGAAATTCAAAGTAAACAACCAGCTTCAGATCCTAAGTCAGTAGATGAGCAACAAATTCTGTCATCTAAGCAGCACAAACCTGACTTATCTGAACAAGGTAAGGAAATGAAGCTGGACAAAGAACAAAACTTGTTTCAAAATATTAAAATAGTTGATGTGAAAAATGTACAACCACCTCTGAAGTCTATAAAAATAGTTGACCTGAGAAAGGCCACGCTATCTTCTCTAGGCAGCAAATCTTCTTTTGACAGCGTTAGTGAAGGTGTTGGTCACCTGGTGAATCCTAGCTGGAAAACTGTTCAGTCCACTACAACAAGTCAACCAATTAGTTTTGATACATCCTATCAATCTGCTCAAGTATTGCCAATTGTTGTCCAACCTGTAGCAGATAATATAAAGTCCATCCTAGTGGACAAAGTAAAGTCATCGCAGGAAGGTCACATTTCGGAAAAGACTTTCATCGCGGAACATCTTCCTACTATTAGGGATACAAATCCTATGGTTCATCGCAGAAATACTGATGCGACTCGAAATACTGCAGTTCAGGAATCTAATACAATAGCAAGCTCAACTCCTAAATCCAGTGTGGATGCTAAGAAATTGAGTCTAAATTATCAAACGTTCGCAGTCAGGAATTCGCCATCATTTATTGATATCGCTGGAGAGAAACAGCAGACGATTAAATCAAGAAAAAGCGCGACGGATCTTAGTTCATATGATCAATTATCACTTCATTCTACACCGTTAAGCGAATCATCTGCTTCCAATGAAGTGCAAGTTCAGACGAAGTCTATAAGTAGCCAAGGCACTAAGAATATGAAGCAGAATGGGCTTCCGCCAACGATGGACGAACCCAATGATATGCCAAATCAGGTTCAAAACACTCCCCATATTAAAACTAAAGAAACTCGTGATAAATCGATGGCTGTAGACCCTATATCACCCGTATCTGAAATCTCTACGGATAGAGTCCATGTACAAAAAGAAAAATTGAATACTATGACTAGTTCCAAATTATCGAAAGGTCATCGCGAAGTGGAGACAGTATCTTCCATTCAAGTGGCTAATGAAATGAAATCGGATATAACAAAGGAAATTAGAAGCAAAAAGGAAGCACATGACACTAACGCGCTACGGAATGCAAAGGAATTGGGAAACTCAATTCCCCCACAATATAAATCATCGGTTGCCAGCTTCAATTCATCAAATTCTAATGCTATATCTGCGGAGGGTAAAAGCTTAGGCAGCAAAGCTTTACCACCTGGTGAATCTGAAGATTTTGCTAATAGCAGTGCCAATCAGATAAAGATTTCTGCTAACAAAGTAGATAATGAAGCTGTACAGGTGGAGGGGATTGCAACACCATCCAAAATATCTGGACAATCGAATGCGAGCAAGACAGAAGATCCCGTCTCCAGTACATTGGCAGCATCTGTCAAGCAACCTCAAATTCGTCCACCATCAGGCAAGGATCGCGTAACATCTTTGAAGCCTAATATGGATCAGCCAAAGCCAAAGGGCAGTTCATTAGATGTTAGAAACGGTCATGAAAATACAAAGTCAAAACAATCAAAATCAAAAGCTGGAGCATCTCAGAGTATTCATTCAAAAACTAACGCTCAAGCAGTGAATGCTGACCAAAATGAATCTATGTTAATATCCGCGTCATCAAAGGCATCGGCTGAAGAAGCAAACAAAGTTGCTCAATCGAAGAGTCAAAATGGTAAAGAAACCAATGTAGTAGCTCAAGCCAAATCATCAATTGTTATTAATCCTGAAGCCCAATCAGCAATAAACACTAGCCAAAATAAAAAGATATCAAAAAGTATTACCACTCAGCCTGAAATAAAATCAACAGTTATCACTACTCAGCCTAAAACTAAATCATCAGTTATCACTACCGAACCTAAAACCAAATCATCAGTTAGCACAACTCATCCTGAAATCAAATCATCAAATATCACTACTCAACCTAAAACCAAATCATCAGTTTTCATAACTCAGCCTGAAAAAAAATCATCAAATATCACTATTCAGCCTAAAACCAAATCGTCCGTTATCACTACTCAGCCAGAAGCCAAATCATCAATGATTATGAATCAACCTGAAACCAAATCATCAAAAATTATCGCAACTCAGCCTAAATCCAAATCATCAAATATCGTAACTCAGCCTACGATCACAGCAGAAGTTACCACAACTAAGCCGAAGAAAAAAGAGAGCAAGCAAGATGTCGGTAAAACAGGTAAAGCTAAGAAATCGAAGAATAGCAAGAAAAGTTTGACAGAATCAAATGTCTCTTACAATGCATCTGATCCCACCGCTCCAACAGATCCATCGTCGAAGACTTCAAAACAAGTCAATATTGGAGAAACAATGTCAACTGCTACTAAAGACCCTATCGCAAATCAGCAAGATAAAGTCGGCACTGAAACAGCAACAGTGCAAACTAAAACAGTAAGTTCTATTCTCAATCCGTTAAAGTTCATATCAAGTGTGTTGTCAAACATCGGCACAAATTCATCCACATCGTCATCTAGCAACAATGCGCATTCGTCAATTCTGAAGAGTCAATCGTCCATTACAACTGCTAACAAGAATAATAAACCTAAAAGTAGCAATCCTTCCTCAGCGTTGGACAAGGAAAAGGAAGCAATCAAAAGCCTACCTTCAACTTTGATGAGCGCTATGTTGCTGTCAATGCCAAATGACTCGAAATCTCCCAGTATGACGTCCAAGGCTACTGCAAAGAAGTCAGCAAAGAAGACACAGAAGGCAGCCACAGCAGATAAGAAGCAATCGCGATTAAATAGGAAGAGCGGAATTAGAAAGAATTCTGGGACAATAAAAGCAGTCGGTCGAAACAGATCGTCTAATTCAAATAGTATGGCTGCTAGAGATGATGAGGAGTTAAACACAGCGGGCAATGCTTCCACTGAGGCTGACGAGGGAGCAGGGGAAGTTGCAGAGACAACAGAGAGAGCTGATGAAATGAAGCCAATAGTAGGCGAGAAGATTACGCTTGAAGACAAAATTATGACATTTTTGAAGCTAAACTATCGGGAGCCGAAGAAACACAAGGAAACTATTGAACATTTGCGATGCAAGCAACTATATCCAAATTGCAAGCCAGCCATCGTTCTAAAGGGGAGCAAGCGCTCTCTGAAGTACGACCAGAGCTTGTTGGACTGTTGCCATACCTGTGAGGTCTTCTGCTGCACGCTCTGCATGCCCTGTTACGTCGCCGGTAAAATAGCTGAAAAGATTGGAGGAAGTTGCCTTCTGCATTGCTGGCTCGCTCTCATTCCTGTGATAAACTGCTGCTGCAGGGCTGTAGTTCGAATGCGAGTACGGCATCTGAGAAGAATAAAGGGCAGCATCTTAATCGATATAGTGGTTGCTTTCCTCTGCTGCTGCTGCAGCCTTTGTCAGGATGCACACGAAATAGAGGCTTTCGTGTTTAGAAATGAAGTCGTTAAATCTAGTAAAAAGTAACCTGTTGTATCGTGACAAGGGCTATATTTTGAAGAAAGAATGAGCTTTTAAAGTAAAAATATTATATAGCGTTTTACTCCATGATAAGCACATGTGTACAGAGGATAGGCTCTGAAATTGTGTAACAAAAAAGAATTTGGTATTGCTCAAACTCCCACAGAGAAAGCTAGTTTATGTTTTAAATCAATGTATAAAATCGTACTAATTTTATACTCGCTTTGACTAAATGATGCGATTGATATATTTTAAATTTCTAGATATATTAACAACTTGTATTTTAATCATTTATAATAATATTAATGTTAATTTTATACTCTGTGCGTCATCATTATACAATCTAGTATATACTGTAGTTGGCACAGCTGCAGTAGATAGGCTATAAATGTGCTTCTCCAGCTGATGGCAGTATATTAACAGTTTCACTCACCTGTATCGTTTTACGCTGAGTTAGTAACAAACCTATTTAGCAATCATGCTATTTTGTAAAATATATTTTGTAAATTGACGCTAATTTCCTTAAAGGTATTCTTCACATTGAAGAAGTTTATATGTCGATTTTAACGAAGTGCATAATTTATTTGGTTTTGCGTCAAAGTTATCCGGCAACTTTTCTACTTAGCCTATTTAAGGTTGATGCCATAACAGTTCAAAACATGCAGATTGAAATCAAAATGAACACGTCGACACTTCAGCCTATAATTTACACAGAAGTTTTTTTAAAACATCCTTAATCGGACATGCCTAGTGCAATCTTAACTTTTGTTAATTTATCACTATTTTTGAAGTGGACTTAATTAGTTTAAGCCAGTCGTGTGCGGGTTTACTGAACCAGCGTACAGCTCCCAAACATCTTTGCATAATATGCAGTCACCAGTGGCTAGGAAACGAGTTCTTGATATTTGATTCTTTTCAATCGTCTCAGTTCACAGGTAGTATCTAGCAGCTGAATGGCTTCAATGTTAGTGTGATTTAGCAGACGTTTCTCATATTTCGCTGAGTATTTCGTCATCGATTGTTTTGATACTCAGGTCGCTATGTATCTCCTGATTGGTTACAAAGCGGTAAGCATTAGTAATCATTCTAAGGAAGTTATTTTGAGTTCTTTGAATAATGTCCCGGTTTGATTGCTTTGTACAACCCCAAAGCTGAATACCACATCTCCAAATTGGCTTGATGATTGATTGATATATCAGCCTTTTACTGCTCAGGCTGAGTTTAGAGTATCGTCCAATTAGCCAATACATTTCTCGCTGTTTGTGCCGGATTTGCTCAGCTTTTTGTTTGACATGGTATCTCCAGTCTAATCTCGCATCCAAGTGTAGGCCAAGGTATTTAGCTGAATCTGCCTGAGGAACTTGTAGGTCATTGAGGTAAGTGTAAATATTGTTGCTCCTATGGCGCAATGCAAATATTACATGAACCGATTTTGTCTCATTGAGTTTGATTTTCCAATCTTTTGTCCATCTGCTTACTTCATCGAGAGCAAGTTGCAAATTCCTGACAGCCTTCAACTGACAAGCATCAGTTACCATTATTACAGTGTCGTCTGCAAAAGTTCCCATAAACGTACCCTCTGTTGTTGGAATATCTGCTGTATAGAGAAGGTACAGTAGAGGACCAATTACACTTCCTTGTGGCACTCCTGCTTGAATTTCATATAGGTCAGAGTATGCTTCTTCATGTGATACTGTGAATTTACGATTTAATAGAAACGATTCCAAGATTTGGCAATAGTTTTGTGGTAATAATTTGTTCATTTTATGAATGAGACCTTGATGCCAGACTCTGTCAAACGCCTGGGAGACATCCAGAAAAACTGCAGAGCAGTATTTTTTTCCTCTAACGCGCATTCGATTACTTTGGTTACGCGATGTACTTGATCGATTGTTGAGTGATGGGCTCTGAACCCAAATTGAAAATCTGGAATGTTGACCAGTGGTTTGAGTAGTTTCAACAATAACTTTTCAAACAATTTAGAGATTGCAGGTAACAACGAGATGGGTCTATATGACGTTACTAGTTCAGCTGGCTTATCAGGTTTTTTTAACATGATATTTTTTGCAATTTTGAAGCATACAGGTACATATTTTAGTCGGAGGCAGGAATTGTACAAATATGTTAGCATGATGACAGCTTTCCGCGGTAATTCTTTGAACAAACCAGGTGAGATTTCATCCAGCCCAGGTGCTTTTTTAGGGTTTAGATTTTTTTCTATTTCTTCAGCCACTTCCATTGGAGTGATTGTTTTGAAGTTTGCAGTGGGTTGGTGTGTCTGTGTTAGATCGACTAGGGATTCTATGTCGTGTGGCTGAAATACAGTTGCGAGATGCTTCGCAAATAGTTCAGCTTTATCGTCATTGCGTCTGATCCATTGGTCATGCGCATTCTTAATCGGTGGTACATGTGTTATTGGACGCTTATATTTTTGGGTTGCTTTTCATAGTGAGTGATTTTTGCAGCTTCAGGACCCAGGTTTGTCAGATATGTGTCAATACAGTACTGTTTGTACTCCTTAATTAATCGATTAACTGTGTTACTCGTTCGATTGAAGATTGTTTTGTCTGCTGGATTTCTGGTTCTGTGCCAGATACGACGCATTTTTCTTCTCTCCTTGATCATTTCTCATATTTCGGTGGGATAACTGATCTCTTTTTGAGGTTTCTCACTTGAAGCTGGAGTAGCTCCATTTGCTGCTGAACGAATATGGTCTATGAAGGTTTGTGTCTGTAGCTCTAGATCTTCCTTATCTTTGAGTTTTATGTTTAAATTGACTAAATTATCCAGGTTGTGTCTGAATAAATCCCAATCAGTATATCTGCTTGTGAGATATTGCTTATGTAGTTTTTAACTATTGTTGTACTGAGCATTAGTAGAACTGGTGTATGATCAGACGATCAAACTTCTATACAGTTTGTTGATATTCCTTTGGATATAAAGAAGTCTATTAGATCAGGAATCTTGTTTCTGTCAGTGGGCCAATGCGTTGGTCGTCCTGACGAATGATATTTACACTGCGATTCATTAATGGCATATAGAAATTCTTTTCCTTTGCCTGGGGTTATCAGCCGTGATCCCCACGCTGTGTGCTTTACGTTATAGTCACCGCCTAGTATGAACCTTGGTCCAAGTTGATTGAAGATGTATAGGTATTGCTGTTTTGAAGGCTTATGTCTCGGTGGTAAATAAACTGCTCCAACATTCATTTCAGCTCCATTGAGCTGCAGAGCAATGATTGTGGCTCGTATGTAGTGTTCGCGGATTTCTTGTTGCAGATGATGTTTGATATTTTGTCTTATTAGTATTGCTGTTCCCCCTCTAGCTCGCTCACTTGGATTGGTGGTAAGTATGCAGTATATCCCCATATTTTTATGTGATTTTTATTTGAGAAGTGGGTTTCTGATATTAGTGCTATATCAATGCTATTAGTTCTGAAGAAAACTTCAAGTTCTTGAACTCTTTGATTGAGTCCATTTGCGTTCCATGCTAAAATGCGAAGTATTTCATTATTCATTTCTATAATCATTGCGGGATGTTCTAACTTTATTTAATGGATTATTTTCCAGGTTTTCTATTTTGAATACAAGTTGATTGATTCTACTTATTATATCAGCCTTTATCGTGTTAAGGAGTTGCATCATGTCTGAGATGGTTGGCTCTTTATTTGGAGAAATTTGTTTCCCTCTATTTTTTAGATTAGTGTTGATGTCTTTGACGACTTCAGCAAAAGTCGCATCCATGATTATTGGTTCGTTTGCGTTGACATTCACGCTTGATTCTTTAACAACTTGTACCTCGTTCGTCTGTTTAAGGTGCTGTGTTATAGCCATTTTATTAGGGAATTGGGCTTTGAGTTTTTTTTGATATACCGGGCATCCTTTGTAGTTGGCAGGGTGTCCTCTTCCCTTGCATAGTGCACATACTGGTTCTATGTTGGTTTGCTTCGTACATGACTTGGTGTGATGGTCACCAGCACATTTCACACATTTCGGTTGGCGATTGCAGAAATTTTTTGTATGTCCAAGTTGCTGGCATTTCGTGCACTGTGGAATATCTTTGTTTTTCCTAGGTGGTTCTACCTTCACTTTGCAGTGTAATAGACTAGTTAGCTCGTAGTCTGTTTTATTGTCCTCTTTTTATTTTATGTCCACGAAAGACCAGAGGGAAAGCCTTGAACCTCGTCTCTCCGTTACTTGTTACTTTTTTTACGAACATTTACCACATTAACTACTTCATGACCTAGGCTGAGTAACTCTCCTCCAATTTCATTGGTATCCATAGAGGATGGTAGGCCCCTTATTACAAATCGGTAAATTTTTTCACACTTCAGCTGATATGTGTGGTATTCCATTTTACTGAAGGGATTGTTGGTTTCACTGCTTCTTCCTTCTGCTGTCAGTTCCCTCAACATTTGCTTCACCGCTCGATAATCAGTCTCAGTTTGGCAAGTGATTTTGATGTCTCTATTAGACATAGCTTTAAACTGCATACTACCAGCAGCTACATTTAGAACTTTAGTTCTTAGCTGATCAAAGTGGTCAACATTGCTGACTCTTATCGGTGGTGGTAACGGCTTTTTAATTTCTTTCTGCTGATTTTCCACTGTGGTAATTTCTTTCTGTTTGTTTTCTGTTGTTTTGTCCACTGAAGACACTGATATCTGTTGAGGTGGAGACTCTGGAGAGTCTATTTCCTCCCTTGGGCATTTACACATAAGTGGAAACATTTATTTTATCATTTAAGTTTCATCAATTAATTAATGCATTTATTTATGCAACTGGTCGGCGTAATCCGGCGCGAACCGGCGTAGACCGATGTAAACCGGTGAAGACCGGTGTATACCGACGTAACCAGTGTAGACCGGTGTAGACCGGTGTATATCGACGTAGACCAGTGTAAACCGGTGTAATTCGGATTGACCGGTGTAGACCGGTGTATACCGATGTAAACCAGTGTAAACCGGCTGTAGACCTGCGGATACCGTTGCTGACAGGTGTAGGATACGGTGCAGACATACAGGTGTACATCATATTGCGATTATGTTAAGGTGGTAGAATTTCTGACAGTTCATAAAAATTTCAATAGTAATTTCAATTTAGTATTTCTTTTATAAAATAAATATATTCTTGTAATACTTAACTTAGGGTCATGTGGCATTAAAAATCGTTACATATCATCATGGTCGATTGCTTGCCATTGTATATGTGTATGTAAATGACGTGCTGCCTTTATATTGTGTGTATTCTAAAATAAATGGCGCAATTATAATTCAGTTGGTGTGTTTGTTAATTTTACCGACAAAGCCACTGGCTAGATACAGTGGCGATGTCGTTAAGATATACTGACATACTGATCGCGAATTAAAACGTGCGGTGTTAAAATTCTTGCCCTTCACTGACATCGCTTCGTTTGAGGAAACTGACGTTAACATTAGCTTTACCAGCTTTTTTAATTGTATAGTACTAAACTTCAAGATTGATTATTAAAATAGAAGCATTTAGACTACATTTAATATTATATTAAGCATATATAATTATATATATATATATATATAAGAGAAAGAGAGAGAAAGAGAGAGAGAGAGAGAGAAAAGAAGAGAAAGAGAGAGAGATATGTTTGAAAAATCATTCAGAATATATTTTAATCGAGCAATTACAGAATTTGATTTCCCTGGAGCAGCATCAGGAGCATGTCCAGTACCGGACGGACTATCTCTGGATCCAGTGAGGCTGGGAACCCGGGTCCGGTGGGAGAAGATCCTGAATTACATTCACGATACCATTATCTGAAATATTGTACATTAAATCTCGTTTTTATTCTATTCTTGAATTTGCTATATAAATCACATAAATGATTAATTGGGCTGTTACTAAAACATACCTTTCTCCTGCAGAAAGTACTGAGATGAAAACAGAAAACACATAGGGGTTTGTAGTAGAAATAAAGCAAAGCTGGTAAAGCTAAGGTTAACATCAGTTTCCTCACTCGAAAGCGAAGTAAGTGACAGGAAAGCCCAAGATTTGAACCCCGCATATACTGATCCGCGGTCGAGTATCTTACAGACTTCGCTACTGGCTCCAGCCAATAATAGAATAACAAGTTAGTTTTGGATGGGATATAGTATAACGGTGGAAGTCTTCACTTCCGAAGTAAGTTACATTGGTTATAAACTCAAGGTCAGCCAACCACAAGAGTATATCCTATTGTCCGGACCCTGGAAGGTTAATCATGTACCCAACTTGTTGCCAATAGGAGCTAAGAACAGCAAGGATACGATTAATGAAGAAAAGTAAGCAGTCTCGAAGATCTGTCACTGGTCATGACACTGCTTTCGAAATTGCCATTTAAATGTAAATGTTTCGAATTTTTCTAGAGGCTATGTTTTCGTGTTTTTCTATAGGCCATTTTTCAATAACTTAATCGTTAATCAATCAATTAATCTATGTATTCTTAGTCACTTTAAGTGAACCATTTAATAACTATTGAATGATACATGTAGAGCTCATATTAAATATTTTAAATACTAATTAATCTGAAACTAAACTAATTTCTGCTTTCATTCTGTTGCTAGCAAAAAACAATGCGATTAGGCTACTTCAAATGTATAACCACCAAATCATAAAATTAATCAACCCTGCAGTTCTGTCAATTACACGAATATATACTAAATAGCTTGCAGACTTTTTATAACGGCTATAGAGTAATTCCCAAGGATGAAATTCCAATCTTCCCACTCGAGAGTTGAGATCCCAAAAGCTGTCAGTGAATTAAGGTCCCACGAGAACGCTGGCATCGTAATATAGTTAATCAATTGAATATCAATCACTCAATGTAAGCCGCTACACCAATACTGGTTTGCTACGTTTATAGTACTTTATACATGTAGGCTACTGGTAAGCTAAAGGTATGCTACTTCTATTGGATATTGGTATGGCTATAAAATGTTAGAAAGTTTTGGAACAAAAACTATATAATTCTTCCAACTAAGTGCTTATACGACCCGTAATGTAAGTATAGTCATCATAATCGCCCCTTGAATCCCAATTTGGCTAGGATTGGGATAAGAATAGATCTTTTGCAATCCTCTCTGTGGGATGGTAAGCATTTTCATTCGTCGTAGAAAATGTTGTAGCAATTTCTGGAGCCTAGGCGCTCATCAACACTGAATGCCATTTCTGACGTAAGTTTGGACTTAGTGCTGTGTCCCCTTTTACGACATGCGCAGTTTACGGTTGCCCTATACTTCAGCAACACGGACATAACAGTGGGTAAGGATGAAAATAAAAGTATAATACAATAGCAACTATTACAATAGCACTGACGGCGGGATTAGCGCACTTGGATTAGTTGCCCGGCAATTATCGAAGTTAAGCTTCATCGACCTCGGTTAGTACTTTGCGGGTGACCACCTTGGAAGACCGAGTGGTGTTGGTAAAAGCTTAGGAAGGAAAAAATCCCAGGGTGATGGAAGGTTATTCTTAAATCCGCGCCGGCTGCAATTGATGCGTCATCAAAAGACAACGATTACTAATAACCAAGGAGAGGAAGGAGAAAATGGGTCTTAAGCAAGCATCTGTGCTTCCTGACACAATGTGCCGTTATTTGCCTTAATCTTCTGATTATTCGTTAATTTGCTGGTTAAATATGGTTGTATTTATCATTATTGTGATAAGATAAATTAATAACAAGTTTTAAGGTAAAACAATCTTTCCGAGTTAGGAGCGACATACGAGGAGATATTTAATACTACGTAAACTCAACTCCCTGACTCCTTTTCGCACTGAAAACTATACGAAGTCTTGCAAGTTCAAATGCCAGCAGTTCCGCAGCATCAGCTGCTCAGCAGCTGCACTCGCTGCTGCTGGATTGCTAGGCCTCGCTGCCCGAGTGCGCCAGAACTTTTATGTTTACTGTCTTCAGTGGGACAGAATCGTTGAGTCCTTCGTGGACTTGTGCAGTTCACTGGTATCCCAGTTTATTGTATTTCATTAACAAATACGGTGTGTGAATAAAACTTTCTTAAGAAAGTTTTATTCACACACTAAGGAATAGAAAGCTAAGAAATAGTAGATAACAGAACATAGAATACGGTTTACTCGACATTTCAATAATTTTAATTTAATTAAATGATGGTGTGTGTAGAGTTTAGCGAATGTAGTAATCTAGAGGCAGCCAGATGGCGTTAAATGCAAGAATTATGCAAGATTAATACCACAATAAGCTATGACTATTTCTGATACAATCTGATAGATATTGTCTGTGCACAGTTTAGCTAAAATGAAATATCGTACAAATCTTATGTGATTTCCTGAGGACGACGATTCGTTATAATTTATTTATCAACTTATATTCTAATTAATAGCGTATATCGCACTCATTCACGATTATTGGGTCGATATATTCGTACAGGTATATATAACTATATATTTATATATGACGATATATATATATATATATATGGGGTCGATCATAGCCTTCTGAAGATAGAGAGCAAGAGTCGCTTAAAGAATGATCTATAATTGCATACTGCTATGCGAATAGTAAATCTGTTTCAGCTTGTCTCTTAAATGAATAAAAAGAAGCTGAAATAAGAGCCTGCTTGTTCTCAAGTAATTGCAAGTAGTGTAATTGCTTAGTTTGATTCGATGGAATGTCATTTTCATGTGATTAAGTAACTTAGATAATGGCTTTTCAGTATTAATAATGGCATGTCAATAGAAAAAAATTTGTTCAATGTTAATAACTTCAATAATTATGAATTTTAGGTGATTTTTAGCAACAAGAGGGGATTAGGCTAATTGTGAATTTCTTCACATAAATTGATATATTGATGGCTTAGTTCTCTTTCTTAACGGATAATGTAATTATGATGATTGGTGTGTAAGTTGTACGAATAAAACGTGTATGATACAACAGTCACTTAATCTCAGCTGTCACGCTCAAACTTGACGCATGGCAATTTTAAAATGGCTACGTAGGCCTCTTAATCGTAATAATAATAATCCTTAGTTAATAATCGTATCGATCTAAATTCTTGTCTAATAATTTAGTAAGCTAAACTGAACTAAATAATATATAACGCTATATAATTTAAAACTGTTAGCTTTAATAACGAATATAAGATCTCTGATACATTCTTGCATAAAAATCGAATTATAATAGTAATATTAATAAAAAGTATAATAGAACGATAACTATAGGAAATTATTATCACACTAAAGTTTTCCAAAATGTTGTATTTTTTAGATAAAGTTCGACTCTTTAGATTAACACAGCTAAAAGTAATATCTACTTATCGTGAATATTGTCAGACTATAATTCGAATATTAAATATAAATCCATAGAGATCCATCAGTCATGGATGACGCTGGAGGCAAATCCATCCAGACACAGGGCAGTCTGAACGAAGAAAGAATTCAAGAACTGGAGAGGCAATACGAGAGATACCTCAGCAGCGGAGGCAGCATAGACGAGCTCGTCTCTCAGAGAGGATTTAGCAAATCCTCAGTGGGAAGCGTCAATGAAGCAGATCTACAGGAAATGGTAGATGTGAATGAAAAATGCATCCAAACAATGGAAAGTCTAAATGAGATTCGCATTCAGGAGTTGGTGGAGCAACAGCAACTGAACACGGGCGTATTCAAGGAAGTGGAAGAGGAATGTGAAGATAAAGGGATTCAAGCATCGAGTCCGATGACGGATATGAAGATGCAAGAAATTGAAGAAATGTACAGAAGGCGCGGCTTGAGAGTAATACAGTACAGTTCTGATAGTGAGGATGTAGATGTAAGAGCAGTACAAAGGTCAGGTCAAGCTGCGTCCGCGACAAGAGCCGAAAGGAGATCACCAAAATCAACAAAAAGAAAATTTACTGAAACGAATAGAGCACTGAAGAAAACGTCCAACAAGTTTGCATCGGAGGAGATTTTATCAAAAGGTTATAGACAAGTTTACGATCAACAGGCAGAATATTACGCAAAGAGTGGGAGAGTAAAGAAATCGAAACCTACAGCCGAGAGTGCGGCAATGGCTCAATATTATTACCAGGAGACTGTTAGTCAAAAGGAAATACGAAGAGTCAGAAGTCAGGAAATTCAACCTATTGCCCACAGTCGTCGAGCTAAAATGTCCCTGGAGAAATCTGCATCAAACCCGAAAGGAAGGGAAGTCGATCGAGATTCCGACAGGTCGTCAATTTCAGAATTACAGAGCGAAAATGAAAGAAGTCATTTTCGCTATAGGAGAGGCGACGAAAATCTGCCGAGAAAGAAGCAGCTGGAAGATAGCAGCACAAGCGAGGTAGACTATGAACCTGCTATACTGCGCAAGCAGTCGAAGCCTTCGCAAAAGATTCTTGCAGAAGCGGCACCGGCTAGAAGAGACTTGCCAACTCATAAGAAGTTGTACATGTCGCTGGCAGAAAGTAAATCGCCACCCCATACTCCTACGCAGAAGTCTCTCAAAAAAGATAACACTTCTAAGCAGCATGATCCTATCACAAAGGTAAAGGAGGATACCAGTAGATCTTCATCAAAAATGGCTAAAGCATCGTCTAGTTCAAAGGAAACAAAACCTGCCAAGGATACGAAAGAGTCTAGCAAAAAGTCGTCATCTAAAAAGGGAAGTCAAGAATCCATTGAAGTCAAGAAACCGTCCTCTGGGAAAACTAAATCAGGATCGACAAAGAAAACTGAAATGGTCAAGCTTGAAACAGATATGGATATCCCTGTGGAAGAGAAAGAAGAGACAGTAGAAGAAAAGTGCGAGAGACTGTTAAGAGAAATAGAATCACTAAAGGAGAGTGTTAGTAGAGTATCAAAAAAGTCAGAATCCACAAAGACATCCTCCGCGAAAGCAATTATGCAACAGACAGTTGCTGTGATTGAATCATCTTTTAGGGGAGCGCATAATAAAGTTGCAGCGACCTCTGAGAGTAAGGCGAGCAAAAGTGGCGCTAGTCCTGCTGCAGCCGGAATTTCCGGTGCTCTAATTGGTATTCTCGGTAATGTTCCGATGCCTAAAGCAGCAGAGGTTAAAGTTCCAACACAGTCAAATATCGAGCCCGTGAAGATCCCGTTTTTGGAAGCGAATCAAACTTTCGAAAAATCCGAATTGACTCCAGTCATGGCTCCTAAACACAGAGACTCTCCCACTCTAAGCGAGGACGAGCTATTTGCATTTAGGAGCCCCCGCTTCAACAAACAAAGAGGAGTAAAAGGACGTCACCAGAAGCTTCCTTCGAAAACGTTCCGCAGTGAAACGCTATCTGAAACGGAATCGCCGCATTCCTTCGTAGATAGCGAATCAGAGATATCCACTGGATTACCAAGCTTGGATGCTGTTGATGTTATTATGAAAAATTTCTATGAACTTCTGGATGCGAAAGCTGTTGCCGCTGTTCAACATGTAGTGTTGGCCTCTGCGACTCAGCCTCCAACTATAATGAGCGAAAGTCAAACATCAGAAAGCACTACTGCCTCGGATGTTCCGGTTCAATCCAGAACTGAGAGTGTAAAAAGCTCAACTGTAGTCCCAGATACTTCTGTGACGTCTAAAAGTGATATTCCCTGCGTTGCTACTACTGCCATCAATAACACTTCTAATGTGGTGCAAAGTAAGCGCACTGCAAGTGAAATTTCAAACACATCCTTTAACGATGTAGGCCGCCATAGAATCTCAAAGAACAGTACTTGCTCAATAGGCACACCATCTACCGCCCCTTCTTCCAGCCGTACTGTTATTCCATCATATGAGTTCGAACTGGAGGAAGTGAACGAGGATCGCCTCCCGAGCATAGATGCAGTAGATTTAATTCTACACAATTACTATGAGCTTGCAGATCCCCGTGTTCCAAAGGATGTCAGAATGGAAAAGCTTAGAAAAGATTATTTGGAAATGATTGTTCAGGGAATGAGGGACATTCAATCTGAAGATGAGGAATTAAATGCGGAAAAAGCAAAGAGATTAAGTATAATTTCAAATCTTGAAGAAAACGTTCCAGATGTTGTAGCAGACAAAATGACACTGCGACAAGAGACGCCGATAGAGCGACGCAGCTACTACTATGCTGCAATTATTGGAGAAAACCTTAAGAAGTCACTCATGGAAAATCCAGCCATCAGCAACATTAGATTAAGTTCAGCTCAGATTGAGGAACTGCAGAAGAGAATGATGCTTGAAATTGCCAAAATGACTGGAGAGAAACTATTGATGGAATCCGTAGACTCTGCTTCTTTAAAAACCTCTGTTCAACCGAAAAATGTACCTACTTCTGATGAAACACCAAATCAGAAAACAAGTCCTATTTACAGCCATGGCAAAGTTGAAGATCGAAGACCAAGTGGAAGGTCAAGGGATGGACCAAATGACGTCATGACATCGTCGTATTCATCGGAAGCTCTAAGTTCTGCCCTTAAAGACGAAGGACTTCGTGAGTCTCTGACAGAAGCCTCCTTGGATGTCTCCGATGCGTCCACGATAAATGTTCCAACAGACGCAGGAAGTGAAACAGAAAATGAAAGAGACATTCGGAGGAAGTATGCAGGAAAGGCAGAAATAGGCGTTGAGAAGCCTTCAACCGTGGTTCATGTAAGAAACAAAGCAAATGCAGGACAGGATAAGAATGAAGGAAAGGCTTATATGGAAACTATGCATGTGGAGCAAAAGAGCATGCCAATTGCGGCTAAACGTTCTTCAAAACTTACGCCTATCAAAGACAACCTACAACATAAAAACGGCACATATGCAGATTTTTTAAAGTCAGCCTCAGATTCACCTTCCTTACATCGCAGTCGAGATCCTACTAATCTCCACGAATCGAAGGTCACAATGGAACGTTCTTCAGAAAAACCAAAGGAGCCCTTTGAATATAGTAAAACTGACTCAGCAATTATTTCTGGGATGAAGTACGTTGATGAAAGCAGTTCCTCCGATGAGTCCGGAGTCGATGAGTCTGGAGACGTCATCATGGAGGCTATCCAAGAGGAGGAGGATGTGCTAGAAGCTGTAGCGGTGACAATTGGATTTCCATCAATGAATGTGACTGAAGATTTAGAAAATAAAAAAATTAAGACAACATCAACGGATACAGGCATTGCAACGTCTGTGACATTAAAGAATCGAGACAATGAAGAGCTGAGCAGCTCTGTCTACAGCGATGGAAAAGATATAGTTACTCCAGACCGGTCGAGCGACGTCATGAAGGATCACATGGATTTACTTAAGCGACAGGACGGAAACGAGAAGAAACTGCCTCTAAGAAAAATTACCAAAAAGAGATTCGTAGAAAAGATAGAAACTACGACAATTGAAGAGCATATTCTTACACCAAAAGAGTGGCAACCAATTGATAGAGAAAGTAGTGCCAACGATATCAAGCGAGAAGCACTGGAAGACACTCCAATGAGGATGATATCTAAGAAGGAAAACAAAAACATTTCAGAAAAGATGACACATACAAAAGGAGGAAAAACTGCTACAGGAGAAGCATCTCAACCAACAGGAGTTCAAAAGACAGCCAAGATTTTTGATAGTGCCAAAGCTATCAATCGAAAAGCAGTGGATGGCATCCCAAAGAGGACGATATCTAAGACGGAAAACAGAAATATTTCAGAAAAGTTGACACATACAGAAGGAGGAAAATCGGCTATAGAAGGCGCAGCTCAAACAACAGGCGTTCAAAAGACAGCCAAGCTACTTGATAGAACACCAGTGGCAGAGACTCTTAATCAGTTCGAAAGTATTGAAAGAGATAGAAATATTGAAGAACTGAAAATGAGGGAAGCAATTTCTTCTAAATCAGATGACTTAAACAGTAGTTATAATGTTATGACTGAGACAAATGATAAAACTGAGAATGCGGCTATTTATCGTGAAGAGTTAGGATATGGTACATATGATATTAACTCAATGAAGAAACAGTTCGAAACTGTACCGGTGGAACCAAAGTTCACACCCAAACTTCGCCGAGGAAAAGAAGTTGACGATAGCGAAGTTATTTCAAAAATAGAAGAAACTATCAAGGACCACCTGGAACGAGTTCAGGGGCTAGAACGCGAAACAAAAGAAGTGGAAATTGGAACTGGAACAAACTCTGATGATCAGTTGCTGTCTGGGAAAAGGGAAATTGGCATTCAGGCGACAGATTTGTGGTCTGGCCCTTCAGATCTAATATATGCTTCGTTTGGTATCAGTCGTCCAATGACAGGTGTACTTAGTGGGTATCCCACTATAGTCAACCCAGAGCTTAGGCAAAGCTACGGGACGGTAATAAAAGAGTTCGAGAGACGAAAAGATGAAAACCTGCTTTCTTCTGGGAAACATCGCCAAAGTACAGAAGTAATTCAAGTTGAAAAGCAACACTCAGAATGTGACGAAGCAGAGAACGCTGAATTAATGAAAGGTGCAGTTATTGTACCAGATCAAGGAGAACCAGTTTCTATAAGGAGTCGCAATCAAGTGGAAGACGATAATGGATTGAAAGAGGAACAAATGATTGTGGAACAAGATCAAATGGATAAGGCATTACAGACTGAAATTGAGGACACTAATGTCAGGGAATCAATTCTACCAAGTGAAAGCACGAGAATATTTTGTGAGATTGGCATACAGGCTGTAGGTGGACCAGATCCGGAAGCAGCCTTGTTTGCTTATATGGCAGATATCAATTCAGGATCGGCCGAATATGAACATGACGAAACGTATTACCAGGTACTAGTTCATACTATATCCAATGAAAACCAAGAAGAATTACTTAAGGAAATGAACCAAATTCAAGAGAGCGAGGAATACGAACAGAAACAAAAAGTTGAAGAGAGAATGTATACAGAGGAATACTCGAGAATTAGAGTAAAACACGCTGAATTGCTAAAAGCAGTTGAAGATATCAGTGAACTGAACGTATCATTACTGCAAGGAGAAAAGTCAATTGAAGTTGAACTGCCAGGAGAAAAGTCAATTGAAGTTGAAACTGAAGAAGTCAAAGATGATATTGAATGCGAAAAACATGAACTTGACAATTTAAGCGATGATGCAATTTTGGAAGCTGCAGATATAGATAGAGATAACTATCTGTCAGGACTAGAGACCGAATATTCAACTCTTCAAGTTGAGGATAAAATGATTGTTGAACAATCAAGGTCGCAAGTTATTTCGAATTTAGATTTAGACGAGACAAGTGAAATGAGAAATGTTGATAGTGAAGCGGAAGAAAATAAACCAGATACCTACGTTTCTAAAAACTCTGGAATAGGCGTTGTTCGTGAGGAAGGTGACTCTTGTCTAAATCAAGATCTACTTGAGAGTGAGAAGCAAGAATGTTTCAGAAAAGTACCAAGCATAATCTTCAGTGCAACTGAGTCAGTTGAAGCTGAATTGTCACAAAATTATACCGATGAGGAATTCGAAGAAGACAATGATGATTTGGAAGAACAAGTTGTAATTGAGGGATCCAGAGCTGATCAGATTTTCGAAAAATATGAGACCAGTCCAGCTGAAATAATAGAAGGTGACCAAGTTCATTTGGAAATTGATCAAGAAGAGGTTGAGGAAGATATTTCAGATTACGAGGTACCGCACAGTTCTGAATTTTACGGAATTTCTGAGAGTATGACCAGTGATGTATTCTCAGATGCTGTAGACACCGTGCTAAATGAAGAACCTCAAACTCAGCTATCATCTTTTCATCAAGCAGAACTAATTCACACCAAGCCAGCGAAAGAAAGCGTAGTTCCAACAGCAAAAACAATTCGTTGTTCGGCTGATGAGTTTTTAAGCTTACAACGTCAGCGTGCTGATCTTATCGCTGAATTGGAAAGAACCCGTAGTGCTAGTGGCGATCTTTCACCAGGCTGGTCTCATGCTTGCATGACCTCACATCTCAGTCAATTAGAGCAGGATGATGATAGTGGGTCTGGCTTCAGGGATCAGGGCCTGCCCCATGTTAACCGTGCCATGAGCCTAAGCTACGACTCGCGGCTCTACGAATGCGGTTACTCCAGAAGAGCTCTCTATGTGATCGAGGAAGGTCCTCAGGAGAGAGGGCAGGCCCATGCCGAGTCCATCAGCCCAGATTCAGAGGATCAGGACTGGGAGGACGTGGGATCGTATGATGTGATTTGTGCGGCAGAAGAGAGCAAAGATGACGATGAGGTTCTACAGGAAGGTGTAACGACTGAAATAGCTAAGGAGATGGTAAGACTAAGACAAGAAGAGATCGATGAAATGATACCAGATTGGCAGGTACTACTAGCGAATAAATGTAGTTTGTTAGGTTAAAATTGACAATAAATCATTCATTGCACTCTAGATCATACACTCCAGCGACTCTACACCATATTACTGTTTGATTTTGCTGGTGGACGATTTGATAGATGACTTGCTTGATGAGCAAGAGATCACTGGTTTAACTCCTATGGCCTGTCTCTAATTTGCAGTTCAGCAGAGAAATCAGTTAATTAAATAGCATTTTATGGCATCTATATCAATTATTACAACGCCCCATGATTTAAGTAGGCAGTTGTAATTCCTTGACGTTACTATTCAAAAACTACAAGTGTATTGTTCGGTATTTCTTCTAATGATGGGCGCTTATTACATGCTGCCAATTGAAAATTGTGGTCTCCTAATACAGACCACCCTTTTCCAATGTTGAGCTCCTAATACATGCCACCCATATCGAATATTGGGCTTTTATTACATTCCATAAATTTCTATGCATTCCTTACTTTAACCTGCTGTTACAGTATGTACCTACCAAATGTACTGCTATTATACATGTACATTATTTTTCTATTATACATGTACACGTACATTACTTTTACACCCTGCAAGTATAACATTATTTTGTGATAATGTAAGATTTGCTTATCCACATTTTCAGAATAAATCGAAGATATTAACAAAAAGCTAGCATCTGTTTACTCTATTTTAGACTAAATTTCTTATGGTGCTCAACTATTAGAAAATCTCTAAGTTAAAAGTCTGGCCGAATCGTTGGCATGTTGATAAGTTGTCCGACTGCGATTCAGTAGTTGAGGGTTAAAACCCAATGCTCTCTTCGTCAGTGACACATTTTCGAAATAGTAAACTATCGTTGAACCAGGCTTTAACGGTTCAAATAATATTTATTGAAACGTATAGCAAGTATTATTTCTACATATTTCAGATACAGCTATTAGAAAAAAGTAAAGTCCTTGAACAGTGAGCATCGTAATTTAAGAAAAAATGTTGTTACAATTATTTGTTCAGAATGTGCGTATTTGGCACTTTGACCTCTATTTTAAATACTATAATGTGTGCATTACAGGACGTAGTAGTGCCCCTGTCAGACACCCATCAATCTACTCCTTCTTCACCCAGCAAGACCAGAAACCCAGAGAAGACTGAACCTTCAGAGAAATTCCAAGAATACCTTGATCTTGCCATCGCCACGCCTCCAGTGGAGGACTCTCAGTCATCACCTCCATCAGTCCCTCCCGGTGGTGAGAACTATAGTCAGTACGTGAGCAGAGATCATCTAGATAGATCGAAGGATGAAAATGAGGCGCTTGTCAGAGCCAGAAGAGCCGGAGAAGATGAAACTACAGCAGAAGATATTAAAGCAACTACTGAATCTCCTGAAACAACTGAAGCAATTGAAACAATTGAAACTGAAAAAAATGAAGCTGTTGAGAGTTTAGCTGATGCTGGAAAAAGCTCTATTGAATATGATACTTCTGTTGATACAGCTACTAATGATGTACCAACGACAGCAAATAGTGAGTCGGTAGCTAACTCTGATGCTAATGCTGATGATTCAATTTTGGCTGATTCTGCTGAGGACATTGAATCAGCTGTTTATTCTGCTACAGAGCTTACTGCAGCTGCTGATGCAGTTATCGGTGAGTATTCCGCTGCTGAAGCTCCAGTGATTTCTGATTCAGCTGTTGAGACCTCTACAGCTACTGATTCTATTAGTGTGGACGCAGCTGCTGATGCGGACTTAATAGCAGATTTAGCTGCAGTTGATACTACTTGTGGTGATATGAATTTGGCTGCAGACTCTATTGACTATGATGACAGTAGAGCTACTGTAAACGAAAGTGATTTAGCAATAATTAATGCTGAAGTATCAGCTACTGATATTATTAATGAAGCTATTGCAGAAGTAACTTCCCAGACAGCGGAGATTGCTAGAGATGCAGCAGCTGATGACGTTGTATCACCGAGGGATAACACCGCGACAGATAGCTCAGCTGCTGAACCCCCAGCTGCAGCTGTTAAATCTTCCAATATCCATCTTGGTCGTGATAATTTTGACACTGCAGAACAATCTAGGAACCTCGAAGAAGATAAAACGCCTGAAGATGTTCCATCAGCGACACTTTTAGAAGCAGAGCAAACTGACGAATTTAAAGGATCTGAGCCATGTAAGGAAGAAAAAAGTGAAAATGGAAGTGAACCGGTAGAAGGTATGAAACAGAACAAGTCCAATACTTTAAACGCTGAGACGGAAGAAAGCCTGTCACTTGACTACGTTCAGACTGTTAAAGCTAGCAAAGATGAGACTTCGCTAGCACCCAATAAACCCGCAAGAGTGACTTTTGTAGAATCTGTTTCTAAGGAAATGCAGAAAACAACATCTGAGGAGCACTCGCAAGACTTCATTTCAGGAACAACCGTTGAAGATAAATTCAAGCCAGAAGAGTCCGACACTGTAATCCATAAGGCATCTGCTGAACTCTCGTCCAGTTTGGACTCAAAACTGCGAGCTACTGACGATTCAGCACAATTTCCAGCACAGACGGAGGCAAATGAGTGTACAAAGCCTGTAAGTCCTTCAATGAAAAGGAAAGTTGATCGAGGTGATGCTCTTGTAGAACTGCTACAAGGTCCAAGTGCGCCATATGTAAAACAGGAAGAGCTACCACCACCATTACTCGCTAAGACTTTGGTGGAGAAGTTTAAAACCATCCAGGAGGAATATAGAAAACTTGCAGAGTTAAAGGGACGGCCGAAGGTTCGCAGTGCTCCGACCACCCCTTTTAGGCGACGACTTCGTCAACTGGGTGGAGCTGAATCTGGTAGGGAAGAAGGTCAAGAGCTTTCGTCAGATTCACTCAGTTCCTCCACGGAGCAGCTTGCCTCGGAGGACAGGATAGGAACCAAAGATTTTAACGAGGAAGGATTTCCACATCAGGGTATTGCTCAGGAGCTTCTGGCTCAGTGGAAATACATGGAAGAGAGGAGCGCAACTGGTGGTGGTTCTGGTCTCAGCTCATCTCGATCTTCCTTATCCGGTAGGTCACAAATGATAAGTCTTAGGTACGGGATTTATGGGTTCCTGATTATTTTAAATTTATGGATTTTTGGCTGTTAATATCAATCTACTTTATCACTTAATAGGATTTTAAGTTTTCGAAATGGATTTATATTTCTTTGATTTAAGTTTCACTTCGATGTTTACTTATATAGCTATTATTTTTTAGTATAACAAAAAAATGTAAGCGCCGAATCTAAATCGCGTCACAATTGCAGTCAACTTTTTTAAATTTCTAATAATACTCTACTTTTCATGGTAATTTGCAGCTAAACTATTATAAGTTTAAACTGATTTCCTGTAGCCTGATGGTATTGATGTACCAATAACTCTGCAAATTCTCAGAGTCATTTTGTATTTTAATTTAGTTAAATTAATTATTAATCGGCAACGCTGAATACACACATTGTGAGTTATAGTAAAGGAAAAATCTAATGTTAACGTCAGTGTCCTCACTCGAATGCAATGTCAGTGACGGGCGAGCCCAGGAATTGAACCCCGCACATACTGATCCTTGGTCGAGTATCTTTCCGATATCGCCACTGGCTCCAGCCAATACTTGACAAAGATACTAAAAACAATCTGCCTAAGACAATAATGATGATGGTCCTAAGTGGCAGTGGATCATTAAGCATCAGGTCATAAACGATACAGAGAAGAGATGGATACGTCATCCATTGACTAGATTTATACTTTTCATGCAACCAAGACCACACAAGCTTGTTCACTATTACCTGAGAAATAAGCAGGCGAATAATAACCCTATGCAGTGTCAACCATGTTTTCATTCATTATTGAAGAAATAGATCAACTTTAATTTCTTATATGACTTGCATATTTACTTTAAACAACGAAATCGACTATGTATCCAACTTATCGGAATGGTTAATTTATTTAAATCGGATTACTGCCTTAAATTCTTGATTTATTTGAAAATGTATTTGCAGATTAATGCGGTTTCGTAGGAGATGATTTTGTTTAGAATATGAATAGCTAATACAATAGATTCGAAATTATCACTGTTATGCTGAAGTGATCTATTCCTGTAATTGATTTATTGCTGTATCTTGTGTATTGATTAGTAGCAGTTATCTGTTGTACTTATTTACCGCTGCTATCTCATGGACAGATTTATCGATTTGCTGATTGGTAACTTTAGGTCTATCCAATCTGACTAAGTCCACAAGCAGGCAGGGTGGACTGTGGTGGAGACCAAGGACTTCCGGTGATCACGAGACAGAGTCCTTGGTGTCTGGACTGCTGGACGATGAGTCAGGGGTCATGTCAAAGGTTGACCCCAGTGAGAGGCCTCCACCCCATCTTACCCAGTACATGCTGGCCATGTTCAGAGGTAAAGAACAAGAGGCTCAGATCATCGGTGGACTGTTGTCTAAGCCTAAGGTACGTACATCGTCTAATTACTCAAAGGTTTGTTATATTCCATGCTGTTCTTATTCTAACAACCGTCTTATGTGAATGTCGGTATGGCTACTGTTTTTCGCTGAATTGATAATAAATAAAATTTGTAATAAATTAAATTAGACACATGTATTTAATACGAATATTTTAAAATTATTCAAAATTGCTTGTTGGTATTATAACTGTTAAGTTTGTGTTTTAAACTTGAAACTACATTCCTGATTCTTTTACTTAACAAAGAAACTGTATGTACACTTAGAGTATCAGGCAACAAGTAGCAGCTAACTCAGCCATTAACATTAATGTTTGAAAAACAAATATCTAATTAGAATAAATTTTGAATCAAAGTTGTTCTTCTTTCTAGCTATATGTGATATTTTATAGCATTATGGTAATTAATTTTAAGTTACAAATAGACATATTTTAATATAACATGCCAATATTTTATATAAATCGGCTGAAGCCAGTGGCGATGTCAGTAAGATATTCGACTGCGGTTCAGTATGTGAATGGTTCAAATTCTGGGCTTTCCCGTCACTGACATCGCTTTTGAGTAATGAAACTGACGTTAACACTAGCTTTACCGGCTTTACCGTCGTTGTATAAACTTGATCAAATATTTTCATTAATTACTGTAGAACTATAAATGGGAAGTTAAGGATTCTGATCGACCTTCACTTCTTAAGGTCATATCACCAGGAGACGCTTCGAGAATATCACGTGATCGACCTCTGCAACGCAAGAGATCTGTCAGCGAATCATCTGCCAACGACGTATCACGTGATATCAGTGACGTCATAGCCGGGCTGTCCAATCAGATAACTACTGAATTTCAGTATGACAATTTTTCTGGGGCACAAGGTAATCTTTAAAATTATGAACCTATGATATTTTACTATACAGTCACACCATAGAATTATATTACATTATATTATATTAGCCATAATTTACTTATGCTTATGC
The DNA here is from genome assembly GCA_905160935.1 of Enchytraeus crypticus. Lineage (NCBI taxonomy): Eukaryota > Metazoa > Annelida > Clitellata > Enchytraeida > Enchytraeidae > Enchytraeus > Enchytraeus crypticus. The sequence continues at coordinate 219,353 of CAJHZI010000507.1, forward strand.
TATTATTATATTACTGACTATCCATATTTATTTTTAATAACGATGTAAAATAGTAAAAAGTTCTATTTTGTCATAATTTCTGGAAAGGTCATTCCCCGCTGTCAAATGGCTCCCGATTACCATTCAGATTAAACAAAACTAGTATGTTTACAAAAAATTAAGACACTTCCAACACAAGATACTTTGTGTATTGGTATATCTCTTAATAGATGTACTGCAGTGTAACTTACTTTCAAAATAAATAATAGGCCGACATTTATCGTTGTCATTTTTCTTTGTCTCTCGTTCATTCTCTCTCTCTCTCTCTCTCTTTTTTTCTCTCTCTCTCTCTATGTCTCTCTTGAGTTTCTGTCAAAAATGGAAACTTAATAAGGGAAATTATTTTGACCAGGAATTTAATGTTACAAATGAATATACAATTCTAATATAATCAACAGGTCCGGATATTCACATTGAGGTCACTCAACCGGAAGTCACTGATTCGGAAGGACTCAACAGGAAATCATTCAGCGACGAATTGCCGCCTTATCCCGAGATACTCGACGGTGGTACTATACCAGACAATGAAGACGCCATTCAAAACAACGGTTCAGACAGAAAGATCAGTAGATATGAGGATAAAATCTCAAATATTGGTATACCTGAACGAGTAGAGGAAATTCTGCAGGTGTCTCGTGAAGATATCAATGTTTCTGGGGTCGACATTTCACAGGGGATTTCCTCTACAAAAGTCCATGACGGTAGTAAACAATCAGATGTGGTATCCCAGGAGAGTGAACTGTTGAAACAGTTCAAGAGTGATGAATATCTCCAATCAAGAATATCGACTGAAAAAGTCTCTAATGAAGAAAAGCTCTCACCAAACTTAGATTCAGAGCGGGTAGTTGTACAGGAAGAAGTTGTAGAATCATTTTCATCAACGGAGACTTGCAGAGTTCTTGACTCAAGTTCTAGTATACCGGACTCCGTGCCACATGAACCCAGTGAAAGACAATCCCTGCAGTCGACGCTGACTAAAGAAACCCAGGAGAAAACTCCATCCTCCGTAGATGTCGACGAGGAGAAGGCTGCTAGTAAAGATATTACCCAAACCATCAAGATATCTTCTGAAACCAACTCGCAAGACGAAGCAAAATCTTCTAAACAAAATCTCTCATATATAGGAGAAACAGTAGAAACAACGGCGAAGAAAGAAACAATTAGAACTGAAGAAAACTTCGGCAGGTCTGACGACATGGAAAGAACAACAAAGAGTAAGGCATCAGAGTCTGTTATTGAACCCAGCGTGTCTACTGATTCCACGAAGGCCAGTCATTCCCGGAGCTTGGAATCAGATACTAACCATGCGAGAATGGAAAGCAGTAGAGACATACAACAACAGCAACCACCTGCAACACAGGAAGAAACAGGACATCAGGAATGTCGTTCAAGAGAGTTGTCCGAGTATCAAAAGGAACAACATGAATCGACGATAGAAACCGAAGATAGGCAACGAGATCGAGAACAACAGCGTGAGCAACGGTTGCTGCAACAATCAGATAGTAAGGTGGAACAACAGGAGCAGAGAGTTCATAGATTAGAACACAAACAACAACAACAACAGCAAAGCTATAGACACGGGCAAAGTGATGATCGGTCTAGAGAAAAACAACCTGGTGAGTATGGGGTTAAAGAGAAGCAACAACAGCGAGATGAAAGAGATGAACAACAGCAACATAGAGATAATCAATATAGAGATGAACAAGAGAAACATAGTGATCAATCTAGAGATGAACAACAGCAACATAGAGATAATCAATATAGAGATGAACAAGAGAAACATAGTGATCAATCTAGAGATGAACAACAGCAACATAGAGATAATCAATATAGAGATGAACAAGAGAAACATAGTGATCAATCTAGAGATGAACAACAGCAACATAGAGATAATCAATATAGAGATGAACAAGAGAAACATAGAGAATATCAATCTAGAGATGAACAACAACAACATAGAGATTATCAATCAAGAGATGAACAAGAGAGACAGAGATACTATCAAAATAGAGATGAACAAGAGAAACACAGAGATTATCAATCTAGAGATGAACAACAACAACATAGAGATTATCAATCTAGAGATGAACGAGAGAGACAGAGAGATTATCAATCTAGAGATGAACAAGAGAAACATAGAGATCATCAATCTAGAGATGAACGAGAGAGACAGAGAGATTATCAATCTAGAGATGAACAAGAGAAGCATAGAGATCATCAATCTAGAGATGGACAACAACAACATAGAGATTATCAATCAAGAGATGAACAACAGAGACAGAGAGACTATCAAAATAGAGATGAACAAGAGAAACAGCGAAAACATCAAGAGGACCAACAACATAGAGGTTATAGACCAGGAGAACACCAACAACATAGAGAAGAACAACAACGTGAAGATTATTATTCTAGAGAACAGCAACGTAGAAAATATGGAGACGAAGAACAACAGAGAGATTACCGTTCTAGAGAACAAGAGCAACAGAGAGAACATCGAGATGAACAACGCCATAAAGATTATCGTTCAAGAGAACAACAGCAAGAGAGAGAATATAAAGATGAACAACAACATGATGACTATAGGTATAGAGAACAACAACAACAATATGAGTACTATAGGTCTAGAGAAGAGCAACAACAACAACAACATGAGTACTATAGGTCTAGAGGCGAGCAACAACAACAACGACAAGAATTACGAGATGAACAAGCTCAACAACGAAAATAGCAACAACGTCATACAGGCGAGCAACACTAGCAACAACAAAACTGTGATTGTAAATCTATAAGTGTGACAACAACAACAACAACGTCGTAAAGATGAGCAATACTAAACAACGACTACGCATTGATTATAAATCTAGAGTGTAACACCAACAACGTCATATAGACGAGGAACACTAGCAAAACAATATTGCGATTATATATCTAGAGCGCAATAAAAGCAACGTCATATAGACGAGCAACACTAAACAACGACAACGTTGTGACCATAATGCTAGAGTGTAACAACAACGTCATACAGACGAGCAACACTAAATAACGACAACGACAATGTTATGACTATAAAACTATACTGTGACAACAACAACGATACTATAATTATGGATAGCACTGGATGCAAGCAACAATAGAAGATTAACTATTTTAGATCTAAAAATGGAGCAGTTCATTATTAGTGGAGACTCAGTGATTTTAGTAAAGTAATATCTTTCAAATTACTAATTTCTAAGGCTATCAGTTTACTAAATAAACAATTATCTGACGACAGTCATTGGAAATTTCTGCTCTATATTTAACAGAACAATTTCAATGGGTAGAACTGCTAATTTTGCCCGTAGCTATGTAGTAAAGTCGATTTTTTATTAATTGTATATTTTCTAAATCCGCACAACGGCTGTTCTATTCTTACCTTCGCACACTTGATTGTAGTCTTGTTTCGTTTCGCTTGACAGGTCAACAATTTCTAAACTTTGATCTCGCTTCTTATCAATTTTTCAGGCATTACAAAAATCACGGCTGGGTCGAGAGTCCATTTAACATTAAATTTTATATCTTTATATATTCCATGAGAAACGGTCGATAATAACATTTAGAGAGTTCGAATTCCATCGTATCTGACGGTAGAAATGAAAGCATTTTACCTTTTGAATGGAACAGATTCCCATTGAAGGTTCGAGGTCTATTAATTCTAATTCTGACGTTACAACCTCTGCTAGTTTATCGAGAAAAAGGAAAGAATGAACAAATGCAGAGTCCTTATCTAGTGTTCTTCCAAGTGGTAAGTCCAAGTTACATGTTACTTTCATGCTTCTGTTTCCACACTTCATAAAGTGCACTCAATCGATTAACAAGTTATACTTATCCCCTTCACAAAAGGCTATGCCCTATCTGCGCCATAAAGTATCCCTATTACTATATAATGTATAGCTTGGCAATAATATGGTTTCTGCAGTGATTTCTCGTTGCCTTCCTCATTTCTTGTTCAGTCGTACGACACGTACAGTTTGCTGTTTGCCAACTGTTCATTGTACAACATTTGTTCTGGTTGTTTTTGTGTCTCTCTGCTGATGACAATTGCAACACCAATAAAAGGTATTAACTAGAATCGTTGGATCCCCGACACCAGACAATGAATGTAGCATCTCAGTTGTTCCAAGGAATCCTATATATACTGTATAAATGTGTGTTATATATATATATATATATATATATATATATATATATATATATATATATATATAACATATAGGCTATAGAGATTTTATAAAGAGGGGTTACGATTTAGAAAAATATAGTTAAAATACATCTATAAAGGGGTCGCTATATATATATATATATATATATATATATATATATATATATATATATATATATATATATATAATATACATATATACAGATGTATATATACATATATATATATATATATATATATATATATATATATATAGACAGTATATATATATAGTAGTTAAAAACATATCTAGACCCTATAAAGGGGTTACAGTATAGAGATCCTTGGCTGATCTCGACCGTTCAAGAAATCTAAAAATAAAAAATCTGCAACAAGTATGATGAAGTAGTGGAAAGTAGTAATGGTAATAATACTAATAATAATAATAATAATAAATAATAATAATAATAATAATAAAGATTTATGTCCGTTTCCTAATACAAGGATGATGTCATGGGCGTACCCAATTACATGTCACTACTAATCGATTTACCCCAAATGATTTGAAAAAACATATGCTGAAGTGAAATGAAAAGATCCTAAACAGTGCCGGTCCGGTGATAAAAAAACCATTAAAAAATCCGAAACTGAAGGCAGAAGATGTTTTACAGATTTAAATAAACAATTTACTATATAATTCAGTATTATGGACAATTATTTAAAATTGCATTGAATGTTCATTACAAACATGCTCAATATTTTAGATTTAACCGCCGTAATTTTCAGCTTGACATAACCAAAATTTTGTTGTACGTATCACGCAATCGTTAATCTATCATGAATGTTGGAACGATGGCCAAGATGTTTTAATTTGAATTCGGCCGACTGTTAGGTTCTATTTGCAGGCAATATTCATGTCATATTTCGGCTGAACAAGTCCTGAGTTTTGTACGTTTATCCTATGCTCTGGGACCTTTGAGATTTCTCATTCGAAACTGTCAACAATCGGTTTTCGAAGATGGTCATCAAACTATGTACTAACCGATCTCGGTTATCAAGCAACCAAACTCAGACTTAATAATTCGATAAATAATCATTATTGATAGTTTAATGCAATTAATATTCGGCTGAAATATTGTTCGCTCTGGCCTTTAAAACAAGGGTTTGAATGCCGAATAGCATTTTTTGCTTAATTAAACGCATGTTGTACTTTGGCTGCAAAATTTACAATTTTTCTTCTGCAATTAGTGCTGTAAGCAACCTACCAGTAAATCGGGCTAGTAATATAACTGTTTTAATTAACAGACTTCTTCTTTTAACTATGCATACACTGAATACGTATATGCGATGATGTCTGTGTAACTTTCCTGGAGCTTTTTAATCGATGAGCTAAAGTACCTTGGATATAGCATATATGCTGTATAAGTACACTAATATACATAAGTGCATATGACTCAGATGTAGAGAGGCATTTACTACGTCCTCAGTGACTCGTAGCACTATGCTAATGCTCTGTGGGAGATGAGGGGGTGCAGGTTACTTCACATTCTTTTGTTACCAAATTTCTATACACAGCAGTTCGACGGTGATCTGTAAAGTGGACCGATCAAAAAGAAGCGATTTCTATATTATAATTTCATCTATGTCATTAAGGAACATCTTCTGGTGTGTAGTGTACTAGTAGTATGTGTGTATTGGACTAGTGGTACTAGTGTAGTATTGTAGTGTAGTACTATAGTAGTGTAGTACTGAAGTGAAGTACTGTAGTAGTGTAGTACTATAGTGAAGTACTGTAGTGTACTATTGTGCAGTATACTAGTGTACTGTTCTCATGTATAGTGTGATGACTCGCAGTGTACGTTTGCATAGAAGAATCCAAATAATAAAGAATAAAGTTTTGTAAATTAAGCAACAAGTGACGTAATAATACATAAACCGTCATTTAACTAAAATTCAATGTGCTGTCTGTGCACATTTTACAATGTGCACAATTCATTATAATTCATTTGATCATTTTACTTGTTGGCTGTAATATAACATAATATTATGTCACCAACAAAGTATAAGCACCAATAGTTCCTTATCAAATTACATATAGGCTCTAAACTAACATAGGCACAGACGACCACGAGTTAATGCGAACTAATGATGAAATTGACATCATAATTGAATAATTTAATTTAGATAGTGAAGATTTCACTTTTTACTAATTTAATTCTGGTCGTACTCAGTTTTGAGTAAGAACTGAGGAAGACAGCGGGAAACCATATCAGATGTCATACAATTATCAAGCTATTAGCTACCTTAAGGTGTGGATAATCTCTTTTGTGAAGGGATTAGCATGTTGGCCGATAGAGTGCGCTTTTGGAGCCTGAAAAGCACTATATGAGTAATAATATAGCATCTTGGACTTATCACTTAGTAGAATACTAAGGAGAGAGAGAGAGAGAGGGAGAGAGAGAGAGTTTGTAGGCTATATAGATCTTTAATTTATAAGGATTTGGTAAAATTCTTCCAACACCAGCAGTTCTAGCAAATTCCGTCATTTTTTCGAAACATTTAATAATCAAAATCTGCTTGAACCTCAGGTATTCCAAAATCTCCAATCTATAGCTCGCTATAAGTTAGACCAACAGATTGACTCGAGATCCTACGATAGATAATAAAGTCGTAGAAGTTTGTTTTGTACTTGCCAGTGTTATAATCTGAGATCACACGCATCAATGAGCACACGCATTGTTTGCTGTGTGTCCAAAGCAGCATGCCTCAGCACTAGCCCTCAAAGATTTGCCAGCCATGACTTTCTTGTTTTACTGCCGCTTCTGCCAATTTCTGCTTAGTTTAATACTCTTCAGTGTTCTAAATTATGGGTCGTGGGTGTGCAACGATAACTACCAAGTAAAGCTGTGCAGTATTTTATAGACCTGAGCTCTGAGAGAGATCATTACATCGTTGGAAGTGGCTAGATCTAAATCTGAAAACTTCGAATTTAAGAGGGGATTCCTTAGGATCATGCAAACTATCTTTCATTCAGGTTAATGCCACTGATGGATTCTCGTTCTCATAACATTTTTGTTGAGTTTGCCTATGGTCCAGGGGGAATGCCCCTCTACCTCAGTCGGGTCTATACTTCACATGGTAAGCCTTTGAGAATATATGACAGGCCTTCAACGTGAACGTCTCAAGCAAACAGAGATTGTGACGAGCAAACATTCGGGTCAGTTGTGGTATTGAAGTAAAGAATAAACCGGTAGTGACATCGTAAAGAATACACTACAGTGACATACCAGTGTCGTGACATGCCGTGACACTGTTAGAGAGAAGTCATAGTTAATTGTGTCATAAATTATTAATAAAATAACAATAGTAGTTTAAATAATTATTAGCAAAGTAACGTAAAATATTGTATTAGAAAAATACTAAAATGTAAATATCACAATAAATTTAATGTAATAAATAAAGGAAATTTTGTTTACAAATTTAAATTTAGTAAATTGTTCGCTACGTATAGATCATACAGTAGGTCTATAAGTAAATATATACATGTATATATATATATATATATATATATATATATATATATATATATATATATATTATATTTATTTATTTTTTTTAATTCTCAAGTTCTAAGCAGTATTTTAATCACTTGATTTAACTAAAGTAATCGTGTTTTTTATTTTTATTTTTGTGATATTTCATTTATACTGATATTTTATTCTATTTTAATTAGAATGATATAAATAAAAATCGTTCTAGTACATACTTTGACTGCGATAAGTGTTTTGAATGCTTCAAATTATAGAAATTTCCAGATTCAACGCGTAAGTGATGATAAACAGATGTTGTAACTATAGTTTTAAAAGCCCAAGAAAACGCTAAACTGTATTCAAGGTAACTGAGGTATATCCTACATGTATATTCTACATATGCATGTATATTCTACCTGTATATACTTTATCTCTTAGTGCACTGCCTACTGGCAGGTCCATGGTACATAACGCCTCCACTCTTCTCTGTCTTTCGCCTTCTTCTTCGTTTCCACATATGAGTGGGTCTTTAAATCATCTAACATACCTAATCTCGGCCTGCACCTGCCTCTTTTTCCTTCCATTCTACCTTCTATGACCTCTTTTAATAGAACTTCCCCCTTAGAATGTGTCCTATCCATCTCTTCTTCCTATTTCTTAATACATTTATCAACTGTCTATCTGTGCCAACTCTCTTCAGGACTTCCTCATTTGTAACCTTTGAGTCCAGCTAATCCTCTCCATTCTTCTCCAAATCCACATTTCCAATGCCTCCAGTTTCCTAATATATTCCTTCCTTAAGGTCCATGTTTCACATCCATACAATAGCGTGGTCCAAACCAAAGTTTTCACTATCTTTATCTTTGTGTCTTTCTTTAGACTTTTTGTTAATAGTTCTTTTCTACTACCAAAGGCCGCTTTTGCTGTGCAATCCTACTGCATATTTCCGTCTCACATTTCCCATCATCGGTTATAGTATGACCCAAGTATTTGAAACTCCTTACCTGTTCCAATTTCGTTCCATTTATTGTGATATTAACTTCACCTTTATTATTGGACACTCTCATAACCTTGGTCTTTTTATATTAATTTTCATGCCATATCTTAGGGCCGTATCATTCAGCCTATCCATTATCTTCTGCAATCCAATCTCGCTGCCCGCTACCATTCCTTGGTCATCTGCAAATCGTACATCGTGTAACAAATTCCCTCCTACTTTTATTCCTTCTTCCAAGTCTTCCATAGCTTCCTCCATCATTGCCTCAGCGTAAATGTTAAACAGCAGCGGCGAAATGCTACAACCTTGTCTTACTCCACGTCCTATTTCACCTTCTTCTGAGTATTCTTGTTGGATTTTGATTACTGCTCTTTGTTTCATGTACAAGTTCAAAATTAGTCCTCTATCTCTCCAGTCAATTCCTATTCTTTTTAAGATATTCATCATCGTAATCCAATCTATCCTGTCAAAGGCCTTCTCGAAGTCTACAAAGCATACAAAAACGTCATTTCAATATTCTAAGCTTCTTTTTGAGTGTTTCTCCTTCCAACATTTTCAAGAATTCTGCTGGGATTTCATCTATTCCGGCTGCCTCCCCCTTCTTCATACTGTTAATCCATTTTGTCAAGCATCTCGCTTGTGATCCAAGGTTTTTTTAGCTGTATTTGCTTTAAGAAAACCATAAACTTTTTTTGCACCTATTTTAATAGCTTCCTTTAGCTGACACCATCTTTCATTTACCCCTGTTCTTTCGTAGTCCTTCATTTCCTTAATTAACTTTTCTTTACACTGCTTCCTGAAACTGACTTCTTTTCTCGTTCAATCCGTTCAAATTCCATCTCTTACTGCTTTTCTTCTTATGTATTTTCTTCAACTGAAGCCCTATTTTTGCCATTACTAGATTGTGGTCTGAATTAATATCTGCTCCTGGATAAGCCCTTGAATTCTTCACACTATTCTTGTACCGTTGCTTTAACAGAATATAGTCTAACTGGTATCTTCCCTCGTTTCCGGTGCTTCCTGGTTTCTTCCATGTGTAACGCCTACTCTTCTCATGTTTAAACCAAGTGATGGACACCACTAATTTCATTCTATTGCAAAAGTTTACCAATTTCTGTCCTCTCTCATTTCTTTTTCCTAGACCATATTCCCCAACTTCATTTCCATCTCTTCCTTCACCCACCACCGCGTTCCAATCCCCCATGACTATCACTTGATCTATGGCTTTTTCTCCTTCAATCATTCCTTCTATTTTTTCGTACATCGCTTCAATTTCCTCATCCTCTGAGGCTGATGTAGGCATATAGTTTATATGTATATTATATATACATGTATATATATATATATTCTACACTTATGCATTCAACTTGAGTTACTTGCTAAATATTGTAGTATTCTTGCAGCAGTATTTTAAATGGATATAACGTGATCGCTTTTCGTCGTCTATAAGCTTGTTATCTAACTTAGCATATCATAACAACAAGTAGAGTGCTACAGTCAGCAATGGCAACATCGAGCGCTACTGAGACAAAATCAACCCGGCGAGCAAAAGAAGGTCCAAAAACTGTGCAAATTCCAAAATCCAGAAAATCAGCTATAGCTTTAATTAAGAACCCTCTAGTTGAACTACATGTAGCTATTGAAATGCAGAAAATATTTGGGACAATATATTCTATCTGGCTCGATTGGTTGATTGATCGTTGGATTGATTTATTGACTGATTGGTGGATTGAGTGATTGATCGACTAATTGATAATTGATTAATTGATTGATTGATTGGTTTACTCTGACTGGTAGCTCAATCTTTAGTGTTCATCCTCTAGCTACGTAGGTGGTTTGTGTGTACGAGCCATGCTGAAGACAGAGCGGGTCACTCGCTTGAGATCGGTTCGCTTAAATGCGCTATGGGCAAATTACACAACAAATGACTGCATTGTCTGCGCGACATCTATAATATTGTCTGCGTCTTTCATTACTTCGTCTGTTTGATTTTATATTATTATATGAATGACTGTTCAGTTTATTGGCTATCTGATAGTAAATCAAGTTGCTCTAAAAATATCTAAATAAAGAAGATCTAAATCAGGAGCTCTACATAAAGAAGTTACTGAACGACTACTTTAATATTACTCGATTGAATGATTGCTGGATTGACTTATTGACTGACCGTCTGACTGACTGGTTTGCAGGCTGGCTGACTGACTGACTGCTTGATTGATTGATTGATTAAGTGATTGACTGATTGATTCGTTTATTGATTGACCGTGTTTGAATAACTCATAGAACAAGATAAAAAGCTAAAAAAGCTAAGGTTAACGTCAGTTTCCTCACTTGAAAGCGATGTCAGTGACGGGAGAGCCCAGGATTTGAACCCCGCACCTACTGATCCGCGGTCGAGTATCTTACCGACTTTGCCACTGGCTGGAGCCAGTGGCGAGATATGTGTGGCATACCTACAGAAAGATGCAACTACTTTTCTCTCAGAATTGTCATGAGCAGAATTGAGAGACTATTTTGAAAAATTGTAAGCTACAGATTCCTATAATAGTGTACTACATACATGGAAGTGTTATTATTATCTTTATTCTAAGAGTAGCATCAATTCACTAGAAATTAACAATTAATTGAATATATAATTTCTTGGAAACTAGTTTTATTAATTCTTAAAATACATTACTCAGTCGCTCCACTCTTTCCATATTTTCAATTTATTAGCATGAGATCAAAGGAGTTCAGTTAAGGCTTATTAATCGTACCCTTGCCCTTTCAAATCTCTCTACGTCTGTGATTTTAGCATAATATCATGCACTCTTGTCATATTTTAAATTTATTGAGATCATCATATATATATAAATTATCATGAGATCACAGGGGTTGAGATGGGGCTCATTTATCGCACCCTTGCCCTTTTAAATCTTTCTACGTCGCTGATTTTAGTATTTTACACTAGCTTATGATTTCATAGGACAACTACAGAACAGTATGCCGCCGAGCTTAATGATGCGTGTAATTACTGCATAGCTCTATTTACATTCAGTCATTCACCAGTAGTGGCCAATGCTGTAGAAGTAGAACTGAATGTACGTGAACGACATGTCTCCCATTAAAGAGAAAATAGCCTAATATGTTATACTATATCTACCTTACTATTCTTGTTTTGCATTGACAGATTATTACTATTAGGCGCTAGAGTACGGGTATGAGGTCGTTTAAAACTTGAAGTCGTGAATTTGTTTATTTAATTCATATTTTTCTGAAACATTAGGAGTAGTTGCAATATATCAAGAGTGGCTGACGCTAAGAAGTTACACTAGGATCATTTAAAGGATATTACTGTAAAGGTATTACATCTATCGACAACTGTCATCATGCGATCGATCGTCATTCTGTTTCTAGCGGTAGTCTGGAACGTTCTAGCTTCAGGTTTCAACTCAATTCCTTTAACAATTTAGCAATTTCATATTTTAAATAGTTCGTACTTTTCATTAACGGTTTCGTATATAATCCTTATTGTTCATAATTTAAACTTAACTACTACTTCTTTATTGATTCATTTTTGATCTATCGTAACTAGCTACAAAAGTTTCATAGAATTAAAGCTTCAGTTTTCAGCATTGCGTTCACTTACCCTAGTTACTCCACAAAAATTATTGCAATTATTTTCATATTGACTCAATGCTTTCTTTAACGTGCGATAGATTTGAAAATCTGATGTCTCCCCGTTTTCATTTTGATTCACAATCCGTTTAATCAATATTAATTGGTTGATTAAATAATTTTGAATCAAAGTGATTTAATACTCGGTCTAATACTTAATCTATCAATTTATTCATTGATTTACGGGTTGCCATTCGGAGGAATAAGATAAATAGATCAAATTAATTATGCAACTTTTTATATCTTTCTGGCAACTAGGCATAATATAATTAATTAATTAAAATTACCTTTTATTTAGAACTGTTATTTCTTAATACCGTATGTTATTGTGTGAATGTTTGAAACTTGACGCTAGCTCGAAATGTGATAATGGAGAAGACTGATGGAGATTAAACGGACTGACTTAATTACACTCGATGAAACGCTGAACTGGGTTGGTACAGATGGACAACTGATAAGTATACGAAAAACAATAAAGAAGACCAAGATAGAACATGTTTTGAGAGTAGTAATAGTTGTTAACAGCGATAACAGCTGTGAACTGAATTTTTGGTTAATGTCGGAGCCACCAATTCATGTCGATGAATTTACGAACTGATCTTCAAATTGACTTCTCTGATGTGGAACATAACTTCAAATGTAGTTTTTACTTGGACTGAATGGTTATCTTATGAATTAACGCCAAATTTGATCAATTGACTGAATTATGGATTGATTGATTATGGATCGACAGAGGCAGTCATCATCCAGATAGGTAACGACGACACCCCCTCTACGGCTGTTATTCGAGGAGCTCCTGGGTTGACGATGCTCATCTCTGCCGTAACTATCAATTCGACGCTGTTCGGCTTCAGAGCTTACTTCATCAGCAACAGTTCTATGAGTGTACAAGTATGGCGACCCAGTCCCAGTAGCCCAACCTTTAGGCTAATCGCTGATGTTCCCATTACCCCTGCAGTGCAGAAAGCCAGTCAAGATGTGAGTAGAAACACTCAATTTGAATTTGAATGTCTTAATAGCGTAGGGATAACGTCATGAAGTTTTAAATGACAGATCCTGAGGTGAATTGAACCCTCGTGGGTTCATATCCCAGCCACGCTGATCTGAGAGTAAAATCTCGGATATTCACTGGAATGTTATACGGAAAATAGTCTGAATTGCCTAACGGTTTAAACATGTGGTATTAAAAGTGATAGATATCAACATAGTTGATCATTTAACTATAATGCGTGTTTACTGTTTTACTTTACTCAATCAGTTAGTTAATCATCATCTTCTTCTTCCCTTGAATCCCAGTTTAACTAAGGTCGAGAATTCCATTCTAAAGTGTTGCAGTAAATTCTGGACCCTCGGCACTGATCAACCGAATGCCCTTTTCTGACTTTGCTCTGAGTCTTAGTGTTTGTCGCCTTTAACGCCACGTGCAGTCCACGATTGGTCTATTCCTCAGCTTCCAGGAGACAACAGGGAAATGTGTTGAATAAATCAGTTAGTTAATAAATAAATTAAATGCTCTTTGTTTCTAATAATATTTAGTGCCCTTGTAGTTTGAGATAATACTCACAGAAAACAATTTCCATTTGAAAGTAGGAATCATATTCCACAAATACGTGAAGCATATTTCTTGTAAAAATGTGATAATTACAAGTAATTTTTACAATTGATAATTGCGTGGATGGGTTAAACGCCTCTTAGTGGGAATAGTTTAACTTGTTACCTTAAATATTTTAAATATTTATCTTTAACTGTTTATCTGTAACTTTTCTTTCTATCTAAGCCTTTAGCTTGTCGTTCGGAAAGGACTATAGACAAGTTTTAACATCAGTTTTCTGATCGATGGCATGTCAGTGACTGAGAGCACTGAATTTGAACTCTGCACCTATTGGTCCGTTGTCAAACAACTTGCCAACAGGCCACGGGCTTTGCTTTCCAGTTGTTGGCTTCAAGTTCTTTGATTTAAGATTAAATTTAAATTTTCAAAATCCCTCGATATTGGATAGCAGCTTTCCAAAGGCACAATAGTTAGAATTGATGAGTACACCATATCCCATATATCCATACCAAGTTTACAAACTCTGAAGTAATATAGGCTATGCTGTGCGCAGTCGGAGAAATATTTAGATAAATGGAAAATTAAAAAGGAATAGAGTATTATTTGACAATTCCTACAGGAGATATTCAGTTAAATGAATTGGTTGAACAAAGAATAATGATATTAGCTCTGAGAATATGATTAATTCCACCCAACAGCCGTCAAAACCAACGAGAATTTTTACTTTGGCTTGAAAAATTTATTAGTGATTCATTGTTTAGGATTAAAAGTTGAGCTTTTTTATTTTATGCCGTCAATGATAAGCCTGTGTTGCTATCACTTACTATTATAACAATTAGAGAATATAACCGTTACTATTATTAATATCACTTACCATTGTCACTATTACAAATTATTACTATTACTACGTATGTACGGGGTTCAAATCCTGGCTCGCCCGTCACTGACATCGCTTTCGAGTGAGGAAACTGACGTTAACTTTAGCTTTAGCTTTTTTTACTAACACTACAGCTTACCATTGCCACTATTACAAATTATTACTATTATAATATTACTTTCACCTACTACTGTTACTGCCACAAATACTGTTACTACCCACTACTGTTATTATTACTACTAACACTACCGCTCACTATTGCCACTACCACAGATATATTTAGTGGAGACAACAGGTCAATGCATACAGCTGCAGGCGGGGGACACCCTCTCAGCCTACTTCCCCCTCAGCGAGACTCCCGTGCCCTACGTGTTCAACCCGGACTCGAGCATGACGCAGGTCCTCACCTACACCGTCAAGGACCCCTCCAGGCCTGTCACAGTGGGGCAGGTCGTGCGCTTCGATAACCTCGCATTTCCCTATAGGTTTTCTCTGGCAGGATATTCTTATAAAGGTTTGAAAAAGTTTAAGCTAAAAAGCTAATCTTTTCGCTTAGTATCGTTTATATATTCATCACAGCACAGATTATACAAGCAATAATAATACCATAATAAGTAGCTATGGCAAAGTCTACTTGAGTCTGAAATACAAAAAATTTCTATTGCATTACCAATTGCAGTAAAACCGTTTATACAATTCGTAACGTCAATTTCCTCACTCTAAAACGATGTCAGTGACGGGCGAGCCCAGGATTTTAACCTGCACCTACTGATCAGCGGTAGAGTATCTTACCGATATTGCTACTGGCTACAGCCAATTATTTTACATAATCATCATCATTATTTTTATTATCATCATTATCGTCATCATCGTCATCATCATCATCATTATCATCATCATCGCTGTCGTCGTCTTCCCTTGAATTCCAGTTTAGCAAGGGTTGGGATTATAAAATTTGGTAGTAATTTTTTGGAGTCCAGACGCTCACTAGCCGAATGCTCTTTCTGACTTTTTTTAAACAAAATAAATTTAAATAACTAAATATACATGTTGTACACTCCGTACAGATATATGAATTTATGTATGTGTATATATGTACATGCATACCATCATAAAGTTAACGTAGGGCCAGTCTACTGTATATGCTATCTACTGGGTAGACTTGACAATGGTCTCACAAGTTTATTTCATGTTAGCACGATTTTGTTGTTGTTGTTTTGTTTGTAACTATGTATGATTACCATTCGGTTGGTGAGAGTAAAATTAAAAAATTATGCGATTATAGTAATGCTACATAACATGAAAATGTCATACGATAAAAGAAATACAAGTTTTGAAGTTGGAGCCATATATCAGGTCAATTTTGTTGCCTTAATATTATTATTACCTCTTAGCATTCTAATGAGAATGCTAAGAGGTAATAATAATATTAAGGTAATAATAATATTAATAATATTAATATAATAATTTATATTATAACTTTGCAATTGTAGAGGACTCAACGGGGAATAGCCCCCCTGCAGGTCAGTGCCCCCCTTCGAACATCGTGATACCCACAAAGATTTCAACCACCACCACAACCACTACCTTGGCACCTCGAACAGGTCCTCCTGGAGATACTGGAGCTACTGGCTTTCAGGTTGATTTGTGATCAATCAATCAATCGATCAAAAAACAATCGATAAATCAAACAATTTATCTATTATTTCAAGAAGTTGTCAGTAAAGTAATATTTAAATTCATAAATTGGATAAAGATAGTACATGATAAACAGGATTGTTTTCTCAGGGAATGACGCCTCTGCCCAGCAAATGTTTGTCGAAGCTGAGAAAGGCATAGGAATGGGCCCACCTCGTCATAAGCAGAATCCCCCAAAAATATTGGCATATCGTGTTAGATGAATTAAAGATCCACTGGTATGTGGACATGAATAGGAAAGAGGAAGATAGAGATGAGTGGAGGCGTTATATACCATGGAGCTGTTAGTAGGCAGTGTACTAAGAGAGAGAGAGAGAGAGTATACGATCTCATAAAGAACAGAGCTGTGAGGAATTGGTTGCTTGGGAAGGTTATACAAAAGATTTGAGTTCTAAACTCATATTGGACTACAAGAGAATAGCTTCAATAATATTGGCACTGAAGTTTAATCAGTAAGATGATATTAGAAACAGGATGTCAAGGTTGTTGAAAACAGTAGAAATAAGGCTTAAACTCTCTCAGTCAAAATGAGTTACAACTCTCTCTGTCGAAATAGAGTTTTTACTCTCTCAGTCAGAAGAGAGTTTAAACAAGGAGTTTCTCTTAGTTTTCAATAAGTTATGAACTTCCAGAGGCGCATGGTGGTTCATTTAAATGATGACATGAATTCTGGAAGTTGAATTGAGAAGATTAATCGAGCAACTGAGACAAATAATTCGCAGTAGTTTCATGTGGTGTCTTAAAATTATCAGTGAAAGTTTATAGATAAAATTGATAGATTTATTTCATACTTTCCTTAATTTAAAATCTACAGATTTTAAAATCGACAGATTTTACAGATTTTATTTCTTTCTAAGTTCTAATTTAATAGAATGCCTAAATAGCGTTGGAGTAACGTCAAGAAGTTTTAAATGACAAATCCTGAGGTGATTTGAACGCTCGTGGCTTCGAATCCCAGCCGCGCTGATCTGAGAATAAAATCTCTGACATTCACTTGACTAGCTATTCAGAATATGGATTAAATTACCTAACGCTTTAAACATGTGGTACTAAAAGTAATAGATATCAACATAGTGGATCATTTCACTGTAAAGCGTATTTACTTCTAGAACAGATTCGTTGAAGATTCTTGTATTTCTTCGACTGGATCTTGGCAGTTGGTTTCTTTTCAACTGTTGGGAGTTTGAGGAGACTCTGCAAATTGCTATTTTGAAACAAAGATTCCCGTTGTATATATACTTCGCTATAGATTTATATTTTCGCTATTCTCCAAATTCGCTAGTAACTGCAACTTAGAATGAGAGGACAAATAGTTAACGTCTGAGCCAAAGGTTCATAAATGGAATTAACGACAGTTACGTTGTGGAATATCATTCCCGTTTCTAAAGGCATTATATTACACCATAGTTTGCCGCAAAATAATTAATGCCAATTTATTCGTTCAGAAATCCAGAAAAATGTTTATTTAAATTATTTTTCATATATCTTACTCTGCGAACCGTGTGATAGAATTTTCAAAGCTTGTTAGTAGAGAGACCAAACTCTTAGCTCGTTACCGCTAAGGTCACGTCTGATTGGTCCATAATTATAGCTCTACTTAATAAATCAGAAGCCCTGGAATAGAAAATAAGCTAAATAAATAAAATAACTATAACATCTTCATAAATGCCATCATTGAAATTATAGTATAGAATGATAGATAAAAGTTTTACTATTAAAATATTCACATTTGTACGTTTTATTTTCAGGGTATGCAGGGAGCGACAGGCTCTAGGGGTGCCAGTGGGTCTCAAGGACCTCAGGGTCAGCCAGGACCTGCTGGTGGCACAGGAGGCACGGGTCCATCAGGTATTGTTGGGTCTTCCGGTGACACTGGGGCCCCAGGACCTGCCGGAAGTCCGGGGGAAATAGGACGAGTGGGGGAGCAGGGACTGCAGGGGGTTCAGGGAGCTACGGGGGCCACAGGGCCTACTGGCCCTCAGGGGCCCCCGGCTCAATACCCGGCAAATAACGTAACTTCGACCATTCCGCCCCCAGGTAAAATCTAATTATGATACTTTTGCACGATGATTTAAGCAAATAGCTGGAGAGAGTGGCAATGTCGTTAAGATATTAGACAGCGGATCAGTACGTGCAGGCTCAATTCCTGGGCTTGCCCGCCACAGACATCGCTTTCGAGTGAGGAAATTGGCGTTAATATTAGCTTTAGCTTTTTTAGGCTTTTTACATGATAATTTGTCAAAACTATATATATATATATATATATATATATATATATATATATATACATGAAGTATGTATAACGACAAATAGAGGATTGACTGATGATATGGTATGGGACAGAGAGGATTGGAGAGGGACTATTCGTAAAGTAAACTGGAATTCAGAAAGGCAGATTATGAGGATGGTGATAATTAAAGTGGTAGCCTCATTATAAAAGCAATAATTAAAGTTGTAGCCTCATTATCAAAGAAATAATCTCATGAAAGCCCTGATGGCTTATTGCTGTATTTATGAATTGTATGTTTGTTTGTTTGATTGATTTGATTAATTGATTAATTTCTTGCTTTATTGATTGATTAATTAATTGATTGACTGATTGGTTGATTGCTTGATTGGTTAGTTGGTTGGTTGATAAATTAATGACTGTCAGACTGACAGATTGACATATTGATTGGTGTCTTGATCAATTGATTGATTTGCTATTTGATTGATTGATAAGGCGCAATAAAAGATAACGATACCAGATGGTGGAGACAAAGATGGGTGGTAATGATGCTGTATATCTGGCTTGCAGTACTATCTTTTGTGTCGCTCTGTGTCTTCCTTTGGGCTCTGATTCTGTGCTGTGTATACTGCAGAGGAAGGAGACAACTTAACGTAACCTCCAGAAAAAACTATCCGGCCTACGTCAGCGCATACAGCGATTCCGATACGTACAGAAAATAAACTTTTAAGCAAAAATCAAAATACCGTCTTCTTCTCAGATTGTATTATATTTGTAATTAATCTAATTAGCCGGTCTTAACGATTTTTTTATAACTGCAGAGCATTGTGTAATGTGTATATTATCTGTAATTTAATGGTTAGCATATTTCGAATTCATTTAATTATTAGGCCTACTCAAAATGAACATAATATATAAATAGTCACAAAGTTGATCATTAACTTCGACTAAAAAAGTATTTGCATACTCAAATATAATCAAATACTCAAAAAATTACAACGTTAATTAGACTGTGAAATCGTCGAACACTTAGAAGAAACTGTTATAGATCTACGAATGCTTGACTTAACATCTTAAAGCAGTTTCCCACAATAGATATATCCCTAGCAATTGGCCCAATTAGGCCTAATTAACTCAGGGCCTCTAAATTAATTAACTTAATCAATTAATCGATTGGATGAGGCTTCGATCGCTGGTGATTAAGTAGACAGGACCTATTAATAAAATAGACAGTAGACAGGCCTATTAATAAAATTCATTACAATCGAAACCTGAACACTGAGTGCCAAAACATTCGACGGAACTGTTGACCTATATCGACAAAACCACTCGGACTCTTCTAGACCATTCTACTAATTTCTAGTGCATTTATTCACATGAATGCCAGACTTGAATGCTTTTTTATACATAGCAATTAGTACCAATTAGCAATTATATGTTACCAAACGATAACAGACGGACTCTAGTTCTCGTTTTCTGGAACTTCTTATCTTGATACTAATCTTAAAACTCTTGTTCATTGTAGTCTGTATACTGTTTCATAAATTGCATTTCATAGTGTTGTATATGGTTGTAACTATCCTTAGAACAACAATTAGCGTAAGATTTTTGCTTTGTGTAATTTATCGTTCTATTAAACCAATGCATGTTTATATATTATATTTGTATATATATACATTATATATATATATACAAATTTAATCTATATATTTGTATATACAGGTATATAGGGGCCTATATATATATATATATATAGATATCTATATAATATATATCATATATATATATATATACCTATATATATATATATATATATATATATATATATATATATATATATATATATTTAAAGCATGCATACATATCCTATTATAAACATAACATATACTCGGAGTAATACACATACACAAAAAGTATTAGTTCAAACTGACTTTATCATTTGATTCGTTTGTTGGTTGATAGCCATGATGATTAGGAGGCAAAAGAGAGGCAATGAGTATGAACACAAATCTTGAACCTATCAGTTCACTGATCAATACGAGAGATTTTTACTGATATACTTTATACTATTAACGGCACACTACTGTATATATATATATATATATATATATATATATATATATATATATATATATACATATATAAATACTTTATATATATATATATATATATATATATATATACCATCTACAATATTTGTGAAATGGTGACTATTGCTTCAGTTACAGAATTAGCCTGATACAACGTAGCATACTGTCTGGAGTTGAAAATAAACACGGTGAAGTGAAAGAAGAATTTTTGTGAAATAGTCTCTTTAAACCATACCAATAGGCAGCTGTGTTTACACGTAACCAGTGTACTTTGCCCATTCGTATTTTGACGTTTTACTCCTCAAAATTTCTCACTGAGGTTATTAACCGACTACCGACTACCGACTACAGAATGATTTATGCTTTCATGATTTATTTTTATGATTTATATTTTTCCAGCAATTGGTTATACTTTCATTATTTATGTAGTGTTGACGTTAATGGCGAGTTTAATATAATTATATTCTTGTAAATTTATTTATCTATCAAGCTATAGCGATATTAAAAAACAGGATTTAAGTAAATGGTATAATTACTTTTTACTCTTTTACCCCTTGATGTTGATCCGATCCACTACAGAAAGGACCGGCCGTAAACAGAACGCATGTAAGAGGCGACTAAGCAGAAACTGCATAACGAAATGGCAAAATCACCACAAAATCCATTTTTATAAGCCTAAGCCTACATAGGTAAGGAGAGGATATGGCTGAGGCCTGTGTGAAAGGATTAACTTGTTAGTCTATCGAATGCTCTATGTGGAGCGTGAAATCAGTCTCTGAGTATGAATATGTCCCATGGATCTGTCACTTGGCAGAACACGAGAGAGAGAGAGAGAGAGGGAGAGAGAGACGAAAGAGAGAGCCAATACATTAAGGTTTGGTAAGGGATTAGCTTTTGAAATGGGAACAAATACTTGGCCAGTGTACGTGCCCACACTAGACATAACAGACTGAGATTTGGAACATTCGCTTTGGACCACATAATTGCCAGTAGGCAAGTGAGAAAGAGAGAGAGAGAAAAATTTTTATGTCGGTTTTTTATTTTAATCGTCGTTAATTTTCCTTTATTGTCACCGTTGCCGACTCCATAATAATCATATTTTTCTTCTTCATCATCATCGCCATTATTTATACAGTATTTATTAAAGATTTATTATGTTTCATCTATTGGCCAGAAACCTTTCATCAAGAGGCTACTAGTAGACCAATTAGAGGAGTCTACTAGTAGACCAATTAGAGAAGGCTACTTGTAGATCAATCAGAGGAGGCTATTTGTAGACCAATCAGAGGATGCCACTTCTAGATCAATCAGACCAATAAGCGGTGTAGGTCTACAATTAGCCAATCAGAGGACATAATACACCAGCCGAAAAACTGTAACACAAAAAGCGGTTAAATCGTACAGCCATTCAAGATTGAAGCAAAACTATCTCAGAAACAAAAAGTTTACATATAAGCAACTTTCTTGCGGTGACATATTTTAAAAATGTTCTACAATCTTGATCAAAGATCAAAATAGTTAGACGACGTGAAATGTAGTGCACCAGAGTAACCAGACCATCGTTTAGGCCTATCATCCGGCGAATAAAAAATGTGTTGTGGAAGTGGTGGAAAAGTGGAAGGCAAAATGGGCACCTTGTAGGCAGATTTATATTTTTATTATCGTGTTTTCAGCGCACTTGCCAATGATTAAACCGTCAGAATTTTACATTCCATTAGGATCAGGTCCGTGACATTCCAATGTGACAGTATCCACGTGGATGTTGTTAGAAACCGACGTTAACTTAGTTCTTTATTGAAACTTAAGGGCAGTCTTTGATATTATATAGAATGAATGCATAAATAACTTTGAGAAATTTTCGGATTCTAGAATAGGCATAGTTTATTTCTCGCATTAAAATGAACTTATGATACCAGATGAGAAAAGAATAGAAATTTATATAAAATTAATTACTATCAGCAAGCTGCATTAAATACACCGACACTCTGAAAAATTAAAAATGTGTAAATGTTCAGTCTAATAATAAAATTATACGCATGTTTCAACGCGAAACATATTTCTACAACATTCATTTAAACGCGGAACAACCGACTGTTTAAACATTGTTCAAGTAGAGTATATTAGCAATTTGATTAGAACTTAATAGTAAGTATAGTAATTAAACATGATTGGGCAATCGCGAGCAATCGTAATGTAAATCAGAGGCGACTAGGGTTAAAGGTCAGTTTCATCATCTCGCGATGCCATCTTGGGCTAATTTTCTTCAAAGCAGTCAAAGTTTAGCATTTAACAGTAATGTACTAC